>JAGFBZ010000179.1:0-200000 GCA_018398805.1 Hirundichthys speculiger
TGATAGTTTGGCTGATCGTTGGGTTGATCGTTTGGTGGATCGTGTGGTTGATCGTTTGGTTGATAGTTTGGTTGATTGTTTGGTTGATCATTTAGTTGGTCGTTTGGTTAATCGTTGGTTGATCATTTGGTTGATCATGTGGTTGATCATGTGGTTGATCGTTTGGTTGATCATGCGGTTGATCGTTTTGGTGGTTGATCACGTGGTTGATTGTTTGGTAGATAGTTTGGTTGATCATGTGGTTAATGGTTTGGTTGATCGTTTGGTTGATAGATTGGTTGATTGTTTGGTTTGATCATGTTGATTTGTTTGGTTGCTCATTTGGTTAATAGATTGGTTATCTTTTGGTTGATCATGTGGTTGATCGTTTGGTTGATCATTTGGTTGATCATGTGGTTGATGTTTGGTTGATGGTTTGGTTGATCATGTGGTTGATGGTTTGGTTGATCATGTGGTTGATCATGTGGCTGATCGTTTGGTTGATCGTTTGTATGAGGCGTGCTTCCGTGCTCAGTTTGCCTCCACGTCAATCTCGTCTGTTGAAACGAGAGCCCTCCAGAAACATTGTGGTTTGTCCAAATGCAAATTTGAAAACTTAAGTCGTGCTGTCATCTTCCTCCTGGCAGCTCTTCAAAACATGCCGAGCTTGTGCGGTCTTGTCGTGTCGTTGCAGTTTTAGTGCCATGAACTTCAGTGTTTCACATGCTTTCTGAGGTCTGTGGAGTCTGAATGGCAGCTTTTGATTTAGTCCTAATTTCTCAAAGCGTCGTACGGTTTGACCGCAGTGTGAACTTTACTCTCGGGGAGATGGACTTCAAGTCTTTGGAAACGGGTTTTGTAACAAACCGTCGCCACTCGCCGATCCTCTCCAGCAATGCAAACAAAGCGCGTGGCAGTATTGGGTTTATTTTTAGACTGGCCGGACGGTTTGCTGTTTCACCATCAGTCTGGCGTGCCCCCCCCTCCCGGGGCTGGCACACTGATCCTAAATAAAGGGAGACAGATAATTAGTGATGCGGGCAAGCTGCGTGTCCGTTTGTCCCTGTGGGGCACCGTCCCCTGAACCACTGCTCCACGTCTCCCCCTGTTGCTGAACATATCACTTCCCACACCACGGCAGTATAACGTTTTAGCAGTAGCTTCTCATTTCCTCCTCGCCGCTGTGCTGAGACACGACTAGATACTCCAGACTCTTCCGCTCGCTGATGATCAATGATGAACTCAGCTGCTTCTCACTCGTTTAACTCCTGTGGAAGATATAAAAATGTATTTGCTTCTGCATGTTGGCTTATTTTTTAGTTCAATAAATGATTTTCGACATGTCTTACTGTATTTGTTTAACCTCGTTTTCAGCTCCAGTAAGAACCTGATGATTATTGTGACTTTGACGTCCTGATATGAACGACTGCAGACGTTTTATTCCAGATAGTAGTGCTGGGCAGTATGACCAAAAATTTATATCACGGTATTTTTCAAAATTATATCGGTTTCATGGTATATCACTGTATTTTTTTTTGAAGGCACAACTGGGTGTTAACCACATTTTCTAATCATTTAGAGGAATTGCTGCAGTAAATTGTCTTAGAATGACCTATTTTACTGTCACGAGGAGTGAATATTGTAGAAAAACATTCATATCTACACTAGTATTAATACAGGTTTGCATGGCCTCACAAAATGATACTATTTACAAAGAGGTGGCACTCGTGATTCTGATTAAGTGAAGGAATCAGAATGATGATAGTTGCAGTTAAAATACAGAACCCTTTTATTTTTCACATTTTGCAAACAACTTGAAAAAAACATTTTGTAAAAAATCAACATTAACTACAAAATGTAAACAACGTTCTAAAGTTGTAGCCACGGGAGGCAACTCCAGCCTGGTGTAGCCTCCCGCTGCTACAACTTTAGCTCGGCAACAACATTGCAGATTATTGTAGTTTGTTGGACGTCGTCTTTTTTAAATCCATAGAACTTCCACACCACAGACACGGCTCCTCGTTCAGGAAGAAGTTCCTCAGTCTCATGTTGCCGTTCTGGAGCTTCCACTTCGGGACTTTAGCTGTTAGCATTTGCAGCCGTTTAACCAGAAACTAGTAGCGTGTTGTGCCTCCAGTGCAACTGCAAAAACAGTCCCCAGTCAACAATGTTCTGCGGCACTTACGTTCCCAACGTTGTGTACGCTACAGTACATACTCACCGGTATTACGGTATATGAAACATTCATATCATAAGAAAAATAAACACCGGTATTCTGTATGAGCCGGTAAACCGCCCAGCACTGATATGAATGACTGCAGACGTTTTATTCCAGATAGTTTGTTAGTAGTCTTCTTCCACTGAAGTCTTGATCATCTCGATTCTAACAATGTTTGGATGTTTAAACCAGTTTGAATGTTTAAATCAAACCGTTGCAGTGGAACCACAAACAAAATGGAACGTAACCAAATAAATAAATGTTTATCAGTGTTGGTGCAGCTCAGGTCCTGGCAGCGAAGCTTTTCATGTCGGTGTAAATCAGGACATTGAGGAGAGATCTCATGCTTGGCTCTGCCTCTGGATAAATAAAGATTAAGAGGGTTTGTAATAAATACAGTGGTATCACGCTGACATGAGGTGGGCAGCATGTGAGTCTGGACAGCTGTCTTTGTTCCTCTGCTGCGCAGCAGATGTTTCTGAGAAACCCGAGAGGGGAGACGGCTGTTTCCTCTGCTTAGAGCAACGCTGTTTTAAAAGCTGCAGAAATGTGTTCTGCAACATTACAGAAGCACTCATGCATGCGGCGAACGTCAGATCGGACGTCACAGCGACTGCTGCTCCCGTTAAAACGCTCCGTCTCTCGCCGTTTGACACGTGAAGTTTGAAAAGAAAGCTGTCAAAGCTGCAAACCGTGGCGTCGCGTTTTGCTGCGTGGAGACGGGTTAGAGGGAGGACGAGCGTTTGCACTTCACGCACGTTTCACACATTTGGAGCACACTGTAAAAAAAAAAAATTCATTAAAAAAAAATGTAATTTTCTGGCAGCTGGAGCGCTAGAAAAATACAGTGAAATAACAGAAAAACTACTTCTCATAAAAATACAGTTTTTTTCCATAATTAAAATACAATTTGTAGTTGTAATTTTGCCAAGATTTTCAGGTTGTTTTTTAACATTTGTTAGAAACATGTTTCACATTTTAAAACAATTAAATTACCTAGAAATATGGTAAGCAAATGCTGTATTACGAATAATAATGCTTAAATTTACAGAAATGTGCTGTTATTAATTGGTTTCAATTACATTATTTTATGTAAAGATGTATAATAATTTGTGTTTGATGTAATACAACAGTATATGACACAAGAAAATAATGTGATTCATCTTTCAAAAAATGTCCAAAAAAAAAAGTTAAAAATCTAGATATAGGGTTTAAAATTGCTACAATTTTAAGGACTGAAGTCGTTGTATTGTAGTGGATCCTGGTCTGCAACACCTGACAGAACCATGGTACTTGCAAAAGGAGTATTTTGTCAACTTCCTGTTTTTGCACAGCACAAGTTTTGTTTTACACACTTTATTAAACAAACTCACGGGTACTCATTCGAACAGAGACATACTTAACTCAGGGTGACACAAATGAACATGTTAAATTTAAGGGCTATGAATCAACAGGGGGTCAAACCAGCAACAGACTTTACATGGCAGCATTAAATCAAATAGCTAACAAATAAACACGGATAAGCACCTAAACACCCAGGGCTGCAAAGGATGCTGGGAAACGACCCAAAAGGACCTGCCAGATCACTAGCAGCATATCTATGATATGCATATCATTGATTTAATGTTATTTTACATTTGACATGTAAAATCATAGTCTATTTTTGTAAATTAAATTGTATTAAATCTGTAAAATAGACAGTAAAATTCTGTCATATTACAATATATTTTTTACAGTGCAGCTCAGAAACCTGAATGGGGTGAATTAAAGAGGCAGCAGACTTATAAAAGTCTGCTAAAATAACGGTCTTCCTACCCGTGAACATCTGCGCCTCCTTCCTGATCACCTGGTTGTGTGATCCGTCACAAAGGCTGTCTGTTCATGAGCTGGAGAGATAAAGCAGGACCTCCTTCACTGCTCTCCGCTGATGTTTCTCCTCTGGAATCTGATCTTTCCCCTTTTTTCCCTGCAGGGTCCTTTGCTCTGAATTAGTTTATTGTTCCTGATCCTTTTTTTTTTTTTTTTCATTCAGAAGACTGCTTTCTGTTTGTGACCACTTTACTTTTCTCTGCTTCCCTGACGAGTGTCTTGGTTTCTCCTTCCTGTTGGTTCATTCTGAAGATCATTTATGTGTGAAGCCGGGGAGCGTCTGTCAAATACTGCAGCAGTGGCTGCATGAGTTGTGATGGACGTTGGCGTAAAAGCAACGCTGTCAGCGCTGTGGAGTTTATGTCTCATACTCTCCTCTCTCTTCTCTCCAGACTGACCGCTCAGAGGAGCATCGAGGACGCCGAGGAGGTGGAGAGGGAGCGTCGTCGAAGGGCTCGGGAGGCCCAGCGCCGTAGGGGCAGTGACTCAGCTCCTGACGAGTCATCGCCGGAGAGCGAGATGCCAGCAGAAGATAATATGTAAGTACAGAGAGGTTTTTTTTTCTTATAACAGACCCTCAGAAGGTCAAATGCTGTTTAGTGTGACAGTCTGGTTTATATACAGCTGTAATAAGGTTTGATCACCAAGCAGACATGGTGGACATGAGATGAAGTTTCAGCTGCCAGTTCTCACTAAGACCAGAAGACTGGACCACATCAGTCAAGTTCTGAGGTCAAAGGATAGACTTTAAAGTTCTGCTGCTGGTCTGTGAAGCTCTGAATGGTTTGGGACCAGAACACATCAGTGACCTCCTGACCCAGTATGAACCCACCAGAACCCCTCAGGTCATCTGGATCCGGTTTATTATCAATCAGACTAAACGTTTCCTGTTTAAGTCAGTCAAGATTATTTCTATTTACTAAATGCCAGAATAATGAGAGAGATCATTTTCAGAGAGTTTCTCCAAAGTCAGAAGTTTCCAAACACTAAGATTACTGTCCCTTTAAACAATGTGGGAAAGTCCAGATGATGATGTCATGGCTTTGGAAGCTTCTGATTGGTTAACTGACAACATCTGAGTTAATTAGAGACACGTCTCTGGATGTATTTTAACACCAGTTTCCAGATGTCTGAAGGAGCCACATTCACCACCACCATCTCCACCCAACATCCACACAGTTCTCCACCAGTAGCTCAACCACCATGGGAACGTCCATCATCATCATGAGTCTCTCAATTGAATTGAATTGAATTGAATAGTCCTCAGGAAGGAGACGGTTCTGAGTCCCAGAGATGGACCTGAACCAACCCCAGAACAGAGGCTGAACAGCTGGTGAAGATGCTGCTGAAGCTGGTCAGAGAGGGTCATCATCCACAGAGAAACCAGTCCTGGACCAACATGGGCTGAAGGACTTCTAACCACTAACCTTGAGTCTTAGCAGGATCCAGAACTTAGAGAAAAACTTTTATTATTATTATTGAAGCCCACATGGACATGATGACACGTCTCTTATGTGACCAAGTAAATGTTCAGTTTACCTTCAAATCATTTGATGTGTTCGTTATTGCTTTGTTTTTTATTTAATCCTCTAATAAATGTAAAGTAGCTTTCTGTCAGTTGACCAACTATCCATTCATGTAAACTCTTAATGTCAGATTTTATTTTTAGGTGTATTGTGAGGGTGAGAGCGGGTCAGACAGTTTAGAGGACATATGCATTCGTAAAGGATTGATCAATGCTGGTTATCTGTTATGTTTCTGTTCTGACATGATTTTTAGTTTGGTACCGGTCTCATAAGGCCTCAGCTGATCCAGTTATTGAGTGGTACTGGGGACAGAAACCAGGGGTTTTATCAAAGACAATGAAATCCATTGAATCCCATGTGGTTTAGTCGGATCCAGGAGTCCTGACTGAGGAAATAGTGCTTCAGGTTGTTTGAACTGAGCCATTTGCTTGGTATCTTTCAGTTATTCTTTTCTTGGTGTATCAAAGTTATATTGGGAGACAGGGGTGCACGATAATTATCGGCCCGATAATTATCGGTAGTTATCGGGCCGATAATTGTCGGGTCAATAACTGGAAATTATGACGACATCCCGATATCACGATGAATAGCCTTGATAACATATATATTTTTGTCAACACGGCAGTGCCTCGAATAATGTTATGTTCAAGTGACATCAGCATAATCATAAAAACAATTACTCAATAAGGAAAATCAAGAATACCCCCTCATGCCAGAAAACAACTCGTTAACTCGGTCATAATTTTGGTAGTTGCTGACTTGAATTGATATTCGCAGTATTTTCCCACATGTTACACATAAAAAAGAAAAAAAAATAGAAAAGGCTGAAAGAACGACTAGCAAACGAGGGAACGGAGGAATTTACAATACACCTTGAATGCAGCCTGGAGCAGAGCGTACTGATCAAAACAAACATGGCGGCGATTGTATGGAACTTCTTTAAAGTTTCAGAAGATAGTTTGCTGGTTATTTGTGACAAATGTTTACAAGTGAATTCCACGAGGAGGAAAAATAACACAAGCTTTAATACGTCAAACCTGATCAGCCACCTGAAACATAACCATCGCTTTTGAAAGTTTTAAAATCGCACTAACGTGAGCTAGCGCTAACGTCAGCAGCAGAGAATTCACCGGGAAAAATATTGGAAAAAAAATAAATATCTGTTCATTCAAAGTCAAAACTGTTTTTGGTTTTGTTCATAGTATTGATCTTAGGTATATGTGTGTGTTATCGGTTATTGGGTATCGGTATCAGCCTTTGGGAGCTGAAAGTTATCGGTTATCGTATCGGTTTTAAACAGTTATCGTGCATCCCTATTGGGAGATGTTGGATGTGGGGAACATCTCCCCTGCTCTACATCTGGATGACCATCTCTGCATGGTTAGTCTGTCATAGCCCTGCTCTGTGACCGACTACTAAACGGTCTTCTCACCAGTCTGAGAAAATCCTCACCTGTGAGCATCCCGGAAACATTTCCAGCACACCCGAGAGCCTCTTTGTTCTCTGGAGGCTTCTTCCACCCGCACAGTTTACAAAATACAAAAGATGGACAGCCCATCTGTGCGCGTGCATGTCACATCCACGTGCGTGAAATCTCCATCTACAAGCAGTGTTTGTGAGCTGCCTTTGCTTCTCCAGCCAGCAGAGATGAGCTCCGCGGCAGATGAAAGCTCGAGTCTTGTCAAAGACCTCGGAGCTGATTACAAGTTCAGACATTTACACAAACACCAGGACAAACACCAGTTTTAGCATCTACTCCATGATCCAAAAGGACCCGTTTTTTGGACAAATAAGCACAGCAAAATCAGCATACTCAAATTAACACTCTCAGATTTGATTTCAACACTTTTGAAGTGTCTATATGGGTCCACACCACAAAGAGTTAATTTAACTCTTTTTGGAGAGTTAGTACCTTAACACTAACTTAGTGTTATTACTGACTCCTTTTGGAGTTAAAATTTAACACTTCTTAACACTAACTAGTGTTACTTTATCTCAACACTTTTATGTAGTGTTAGACATTAACTCTCTTTCGGGATTGTTGGTTAACTATACAAGTGTTACAGTCATTTTAACACTGTAAGGAGTAAAATTAGCTCTTCTGAATTACTAAAAAAATACTTGGAAAATAAGGTTTGCTAAAAATAATGTCATCATGTTTAGTTGAAACTCATGTATTTCAAACATGCACCACAAATTAACATTTAAAACACTTTATTAGACACAATTCGTTAGCTAACTTAATGTTAACACTAACACAATGCTAACAGCCCACAACCGATTCTTATTCAACGTCAGCTTGCTTAGCCGAGTTAACAACACACTAAAAATACGGTCTAAAACTTTTTTTTACCATAGCAGATACAGTAGGCATCCAACACAGCCTTTCTAACCGTGGCATAGACCTTACTATCATCCACGGTGAGCGCGGAATATGCCTCCTGCGCTTTACCTGTTAGCACGCACTGCAGGAGTAAGGTCCTCTCCTGATCAGACCAGCCCTAGTCACCCCACCCGCTCAAACAATGAAAAAAAGTCTGGGTCCCGCTCACAAAACTGGGGTACCAAACGCAAATTAGACCGTACTCAAAGCCAAGACCTCCACCAGGAAGCGCTGCGGTGCCGAGTCCCTGTCCATCCTTGACTGATGCTCTTCCAGACCCAATCTCTTAATCTCTAGCAGTAATAGCCTCTCACGCTGCTTGAACGTTAAACCACCAATAATCAACGGGGCCAGCAGCAGCAGCAGCTCCAGCAGACTCCGAAGCAGACGCCACAGAACGGGCTGCTGGAGAACACCCTGTACAAACAGGTTCGCCTTAATTATATTCTTAATATTGTCTTTCAGACGCTTGTCCCCAACTTCCAAATCAAAATGTTCAGCTATTTTCACCACTGGTCGCGTTACACCGCTCCAATAATCCCTCCGAAGGATTTCCACAAATTCTTCACAGGTCCATCACTGCTCCGCTTAACCAAAGCCCAGACAGCAAAACAGCCAACGCACCCAAACCTATCAGCGAGATCCCACAGCCGAAAACATCTCCACCACTCCGTCCCACTAACTGCCTAACCCAAACTAACTAATCTCCTCCCTGGTCTTCAGGCTGCGTATTGTGGCGGGTACTTACGCACTAGATACCGCAAGCCCGGAAAAGCAACCACGGTCGTGGCGACTCACCTGCAGCCTCGGCCGTGCCCCCGAGCCAACTGCTCCAGCCACTAACGCCACCACTCTACCAAAGTCCCCAGCGAATCCCTAGGGAACCCACTCTTAGACCTACCAGGGACAGAGAAGCAGCAATTCACCTCAGCTGTGAGACCCAAACCTACAGTGCACAGCCACGCCCCAAACCACCGGCGCAGGTTCTTATAGATGCACCTCGCTAGGTAATCACAACCTGATACCATACACAAAAAAACACTGCCCCCACTCATGACAAAAAAAACAAGCAGAGAAACCAGGGTCAACAGTATTTACCTGTTTCCTGGACGAGCCCCCAATTGTCACAACCCGGCTCGAAGGCTGTGACAAAAATGAGGGAGGCAGCTCAAAGGCAACAGTCGGAACACCTAACCCAAACAAAACAAAACAAAACTCCTGGCCAAAAACACTCTGCCAGTCACAATCCGGTCGACTGGGCCCACAACCCAACAGCAGAGCCTCAGCCTGCTCACAGCCCAACTCAACAGTCTGGAACTGGCCTTCTTAATGGGAGCAGAACCATTGAGCCCAGTTGTGTCTCCTCAGGCTGACGACTCTCCACCTGCAACAGAAAGAAACCAAAAACAACCAAACCACCACCTGGTGTACAGGTGGAGGAGTCGTCACAACCATCAAATTATAAGTTTTAGTGAACCAAATGACGAACTAAAATCATCACTGCTTAGCGCGGCTAATGTGGCGACATAACTTTACCGTGAGCGTCTCGCCATTGAAGACGGACCAGGTGCCAGAGGGGTAATATAAATATCAAAACCTAACTCGAACATAAAGTTAGCTCATTTTACTTATCGAACAATGTCGACAGAAAACCACGGTGAAACGCACAGCCTGTAGCACAGCTGAACGCTCCTGTCGCTGTGTAGCACGGTGGGGGCGGAGTCTGATTTACACTTTAACTGTCACATCCACGTTTGGAGTTGAGAGTTAAATAGTTCAGAGTTGATGTTACTACAATGACATTTACAGATTTGTTCTGAAGACACTTTGTTTTGACTCCAACTATTTGTAAACTTAGAGTTACATATAAGGGATTTGACTCTATTCAGAGTGGAATTAACTCTGCTTTTGCTTAGATTTCACCAACACCAGAAATAAAACTCTTCTCAATTTGCTGTGTGTAGAGAAGAGCTGTCGGGTTGAGCTGTATCGTGCTGAAAGTGCACCGTTGACTGTATAATGAGCAGGGGTTGCTGGATTTTAAATAATGCGTTGAAATAAACTGCTGCTTAACTCCTAATCATGCAAATGTGACATCAACAGGTGGCTGGGTTCCTCATCTGTCAGATACTCAGAGCAGGTGTGTCCTGTGACGAGCGAACTCCCGTACAAACCGCTGCCTGCGTTGCAGCTTGTTGTTGGTTTTTTTTGTTCTTTTGTCCGGTGATTACGGGGAGTAATTAACGGGTCGTTGTCGTGGGTCCGGTACAGGAGGTCCTGTCTCCGTTCACCGTTTACAGGGGTTTTCACGGATGTGTGGTTGCATGGAAACAAATGTTTGGATTGGGAAAAGCTGCGCCGCACCCCCCCCCCCACCCCCACCCGCCTCCATGTAGATGTGAATACCAACACACAGCTGCCTTCTCATTACATACTAACCCAGGAATGTCTTGAGGGAAAAGCTACCACCATGTCAAAGCCCGCGGCGTCTCATCTGACTTCAAATTTCAGGCCCTTAATTACAGCTTTCACCTGGAACGCCGTCTCCGCCATCACGTCAGCGCTCCGACCGCTCTCGGGCCGAGGTGACTTTGAGTCGAGAGATTAAAGACGACGCAGCGTTTTGATGTTTCCTCTGGAGGATTTGCTGTTTCACAAACTAATTTGCTGTTTTTAATCGCTCAAACTCTCTCCTTGGGTCGTAAAAACCACACACCAGAAGTAATTCTGGGATAAAATAAAGCGGAGAAGGTAATCAGATCACAGACTGGCGTCTTCCTGTCAGTGTCTGCAGCTGCTGACTTCGTGGCGGCTGTTTCAAAGGGGAAAAGAGGGTCGTTTATGCGCTCGGGGGTCATTATTTTCAGAGAAATCAGCCAGAGGCTCCCATGAAGCGGTCAGGGCTCCACCGGGTCGCCACCGGTCTTAATCAGCTGGGGAATGCTGGCTGAATTCCTTCCTGCCAGCTCCGGGAGACACCAAACAAACGTTCCCCACTTCCCACCAGCAGGTGGACCGTCAGAGATGCATCTGTAGACGCCAAACATGTCAACTCCACGAATGCAGCAAGGCTTTAAAATGGTTTATAGCAGAAAATGTTGAGATCACCTGTACCTCCCTCAGTGGTAACTGTCCCATGAATGTTGATGCATCTGAATGAACCGGCCCATTAGTGGCTTTTACCAAACTGCTTATGAGCCGAGAAGTCTTCGAGGTCACCAAGGTGTGTCACCAAGGTGCTCAGAAGTACTGATAAATGACAGGTGGGACAGGTCCCTGTCCGTTTACCTGTCCCCGTCTGCTCATATGCTCATGTTTTCATCAGGATTACATCTAATAAAAGGTGACGTCTCGATAAAACTGCCACCGATGGTTGACCCGTGAACAGTCCCTCTGTGAAGACGACAGGATGCAAAATACCGCGTTTTGAGATGGATCTTAAGTTGACTCCCATTGAAACGCGTCATACCAAGACTACATCCTCGTCCCCATGTGGAAAAAACCTCAGTCTGTATTTGCTGAAGTACTGAGAACCTTGTTACTGAAATCCCTTAATTCTCTTTGATGGATGGACACCGAGCTCTGCTCCAGCGGTCCAGCAGACCATATTTGCTGTCAGGAACATAATCATCACTCCTGAAACCGCTTGTTCTGGGACTAATGACCTTGATGAAAGCTTCAAGATCAACATCCAGCTAAATCTATCTCATGGAGAATCTTAGGACTGTCAGTGCTTCATACTTAACGTGCCTCTGATTTTAATATCTTGCTCAGTCTTTGATAGGGGTGAGTATTGGCAAGGACCTCACAATACGATATGTGTCATGATACTTGGGTCACGATACGATATTATCGTGATATTACAATATATTGTGATATTCTACCTAGTTAATATTAAATTTAAAAGTAGAGATGGAAAATCAAGTTGCTGTATATGTTCATCAGATGATATTGATCATTCAGAGGACAAATTGAGTCAAAACTATTTGCTTCAAAACAGCCTATTTATTGTTTATAATTAATGTTTTTGCACATTTAAGTAACCGATACAACATACTGACAGCATTGTTGAAAAAAATCGATATTAGGAGCTGAAAAATCGATATTATATTGGGCGGCCGAAAATCATGATATATTGCCATATCAATTTTTTTTCACATCCCTAGTCTTTGAGCCAGTGATGTTGGTTCTTACTTAAGCTGCATTGATGCTCCTAACATCATCTTTACTGACTCTTCATCGCTGTCTTGTCCACCCTGAGGTTTGACAGCCACAGGAAGCCCAGCAGTTCTCCGTCTCTGGAGGAGGACGAGGGCTTCAGCGACTGGACTCAACGCAGGGAGAGACAGAGGCAACAGCGCCTGCAGGAGCTCAACCTGGCAGGTGAGGACGAGGAAGACGAAGAGGACACCCCGATGAAAAGATCCGCCCCCCTAAAGACCACCCAAGACTCCACCACGTCGACTAGTCGACACCAGAGACAGGAGCGGAAAGAGATTGACAGGGCCAGGCTGGAGAGTGAGAGGAGGAAGGAATGTGAGGAGGAAGCAAGGAGAGAGAAGACGAGGGAAGAAGAACTGAGGAGGAGGGAGGTTATGACATCCAGCAGGAAGGAGGAGATTCAAAGACCAGGCGCAGAGGTGAGGCTTCCCACCAAATACTGGAGCTGTGTGTTGATCAGTCACACTGAAATCTGAAGCTGCTGGAAAAAAGTTAACATTCAACATTTCACCTTTTAATTCTACAAACATTTTTTGACTTAGTTTTTGACTGAGACCAAACTAAACTTAAATTAACTGAGTCTGAACCTATGTATAATTCAAGTTTGTTGCGTCAAGTCAAACAAACAAGTTAAGCCCAATAAAGGCTGACGTGCATTCATTTCAAAAAGGTTTGAGACGACTCGAACATCACTGAAAAAATCCTGTCGTTCAAGACAAGATTTAAGAGATTCAAGAATCAAGCGAGCTGTGCAAGTCTTGCTCTATTCTAGTTCAGGTAAACTAGTAAACACTAGTTTACCTGAACTAGTGTTACCTGGACTAGTGATACCTGGACTAGTGTTACCCTAACTAGTGTTAGCTGGAGTAGTTTTATCCAGACAAGTATTACCTGAACTAGTGTTACCTGGACCCCTGTTACCTGGACTAGTGTTACCTAGACTAGCATTACCTGGAAGAGTGTTACCTGAACTATTTTTACCTGGACTGGTGTTACCTGAACTAATGGTACCTGGACTAGTGTTACCTAGACTAGCATTACCTGGACTAGTGTTACCTGGACTAGTGTTACTTGAACTAGTGATATTTGTTCTATTTTTACCTGGACTAGTGTTACACTGACTAGTGATACCCTGACTACTGTTACCTAGACTAGCATTACCTGGACTAGTGATACCTGGACTAGTGTTACCTGGGCTAGTGTTACCCTGACTAGTGTTACCTGGACTAGTGATAACTGGACTAGTGTTACCCTGACTATTGCTACCTGAATTTTTTTTACCTGGACTAGTGATATCTGAATTAGTGATATCTGGCCTACTTCTACCTGAACTAGTGTTACCCTGACTAGTGATACCTGAACTAGTGTTACCTGGACTAGCGTTACCTAGACTAATGATACCTGGACTAGTGTTACACTTACTAGGGTTACCCTGACTACTGTTACCTAGACAAGCATTACCTGGGCTAATGATACCTGGACTAGTGTTACCTGGACTAGTTTTACCCTGACTAGTGTTACCTGGACTAGTGACACCTGGACTAGTGTTACCCTGACTAGTGCTACCTGAATTATTTTTACCATGGACTAGTGATATCTGAACTTGTGATATCTGGTCTACTTCTACCTGAACTAGTGTTACCCTGACTGGTGATACCTGAACTAGTGTTACCTGGACTAGTGTTACCTTGACTAATGATACCTGGACTAGTGTTACACTGACTCGTGTTACCCTGACTACTGTTACCTAGACTAGCATTACCTGGGCTAATGATACCTGGACTAGTGTTACCTGGACTAGTTTTACCCTGACTAGTGTTACCTGGACTAGTGACACCTGGACTAGTGTTTCCCTGACTAGTGCTACCGGAATTATTTTTACCTGGACTAGTGATATCTGAACTAGTGATATCTGGTCTACTTCTACCTGAACTAGTGTTACCTGGACTAGCGTTACCTAGACTAATGATACCTGAACTAGTATTACCTGGACCCCTGTTACCTGGACTAGTGTTACCTAGACTAGCATTACCTGGACTAATGATACCTGGACTAGTGTTACCTGGAGTATTGTTACCTGGACTAGTGATATCTGGTCAATATTTACCTGGACTAACGTTACCGGGACTAGTGATACCTGGACTAGTGATACCTGGACTAGTGTTACCCTGACTAGTGTTACCTGGACTAGTGTTACCCTGACTAGTGTTACCTGGACTAGTGATACCTGGACTAGTGTTACCTGGACTAGTGATATCTGGTCTATATTTACCTGGACTAACGTTACTGGGACTAGTGATACCTGGACTAGTGTTACCTGGACTAGTGATATCTGGTCTATATTTGCCTGGACTAACGTTACTGGGACTAGTGATACCTGGACTAGTGTTACCTGGACTAGCATTACCTGGACTAATGATACCCTGACTAGTGTTACCTGGACTAGTGATACCTGGACTAGTGATATCTGGTCTATATTTGCCTGGACTAACGTTACTGGGACTAGTGATACCTGGACTAGTGTTACCTGGACTAGCGTTAGCCTTGCAGACCTGTGCCTTTTCACCGCCAGTTTCCTCCAGACAGGATCGCAGCTCGTCTCTCCGTCAGTGTTGAACTTTTCTTACCTGAAATGACGGGAACGCAGCCCGGAGTTTCTTGTGAGGTTCAGCATGTCGACTTCCTTCCCCGTTTTGTCCTGACCCTCACGCTAAACAAGTGCCTTCTGACTCAGTGGGAATTCTGTATCGTTTCTTTTATAAGCAGAAGTTTTCATATCTTCAGAAATCCTCAGATGCAGCGGTAATGACCGGTTTTGAGTGGTGCTGCCACCTAGAGGACACCATTCCTGCAGTACTTCGGAGGCCCCTGTTTTCCCACGACCTCTGTGTTTACTGAACTAGGGTTCGGTGGGATTTTTACTCTACAAATCATAGATTCAGTATGTCGCCTTCACACTGGATACGACTAGATTAGGGCCTTGGTCAGTCTCAGTAGTCTCCAGTCATTCATATTAAAAAGTTTCTCTTCTATTACAAGCCAAAGCCTGGCTCGGACCGATATTCTGTGAGATTGGTCATGTCCACACCTGATACAGATTTCCAGTCAGACCCGCTGATGAACAAATAACCGATAACACCGTGATGTGTTTAAAAAGAAAATCAGCTGTAACTTTTCATGAACAGGTGGAGAAAAAAAGAGAAGTCAAAATCTCCTACACGTCGAAGGCTTTCCTTCGCCAGGAGCCAAAACACGGCCCCTCCAACAGCAGCGTGGCCCCCGAGGAAGTGATGTCGCACGTGAAGACAAGCAGATCCAGCAGGTTTGTGGTCATTTCACGTGAAAAGTACTTTGGTCCAGCTTGTTGTCGGGTGTTTGACATCTCTGCGTCCACTGCTGAAGACCTGCGGACTCAGACGAGGCGGAGACCATCCTGGAGACGGAGCAACGACTGGTCAAGATCCGCCGGGGCCTGCAGGAGAAGGAGAGCCAAGAGCTGGAACAGCTGAGGCACCGGCAGGCCGAGGCCGAGCAGGAGCTGGAGGAGCTGAAGAGGAGGAGGGAGGAGAGGCGCCGAGTCCGAGAGGAAGAGGAGCGCCGCAGGGAGGAGGAAGAACAACAGCGGCTGGCCAAAGAGGAGGTGGGCATGCCTCAGCAGAAACGGTGTCGCTTCCATATTTACACAACTGGAGGAAGGAACTGAGAAATGTAAAACATTGAAAGTAAAGTTGAGGGACACGGCCTGATTCTGTTAAATGGGACGCATCTTCAGGGGTTTCTTTTCGTCACTTTGTTTGGGGTCAGCGGTTCAAATTTGTAGAGCACTGTGACATCACAGATCAGATTGGATTATCCTGCCTCCCCGTCTTCACCTCCAACCTGCTGCACATTGTCCTGCCTTTGCTTCCTTATGTCTGATTTCACAAAAAAGGAATGTCCCGCCCAAGAAAGGGGCAGAGTCAAGCAGAGTGTCTGACTCCGCCCCCTAAATCCAATGAACACAGCTGTAAGGACAAAGTTGAAACAGGAGCTTTTCTCCAGTATTCAAACAGTATTTTGACTAAAAATACCTAATTTCATTAAGACCTGACAAAAATAGTCATAGTATGTTTCCTTTAAAGCTCCCAAGAGCTCATTTACTGTGAGGCTGGGTCTCTTTTAGCTTTTAGCTGGGCTGTGAGGTCACTGACCCGTGAATATGTTTCCTTCGGTTCTTGAACCGCATCGCACACGATGCAGAAACCAAAGCAGCCTCACATAGGTTTTTATATTTTTACGCTCCGTAGTAGTGATTCTTCCTCCTCGCAGCAAGCTGGTCAGATACATCTGTAAATAAGCTGTTTCTGTGGGAATCACTGCACCATCTGGTCCATTTGTTGAACTGACGGTGAGGACTGTTTTTGGCCTGACCCCCCCCCCCCCCCCCCCCCCCCCCCCCCCCAGGAGGAGAGGAGACAGATGAAGGAGGACATTGAGAGGAGGAGGATGGAAGCAGCGGAGAGGATGAAGAGCCTGAGCACATCCAGCGCAGAGGGAGACGAGCTGTTCAGTCCGTTCAGTCCCAAAGTTCCCACACACAAGGTAATGAAAGCAGCTGCTCCGACATGAAGGCCATGACCTGTGGGGTTCCCCAGGGGTCAATCCTTGGACCTCTGTTGTTCAATCTGTACATGCTTCAATTAGGCCGCTAATACGTAGCTACAATGTGTCCTACCACAACTATGCAGATGATACTCAGATCTACAGTCATGGAAAAAATTATTAGACCACCATTTTTTCTTCACTTTCTTGTTCATTTTAATACCTGGTACCACTAAACGTCATCATGTGACTAAAACAGACTGAAAAGAAAACACTGAATGCATAAAAGCAGTGTTTTTGGCAGTACAACGCCATAGCTATTGATGTAAAAATTAAGTGATTTAGGTTTAAGAAAACCATGAAAATGGTAAGATATCAGCTCTTAAATAAAACTCTTATGAGCAATCTTTGTGGTTATCGTTATGTTTGTCCAAACAAATGTACCTTTAGTTGTACCAGGCATAAAAATGAACAAGAAACTGAAGAAAACAAGGGTGGTCTAATAATTTTTTCCATGACTGTATGTGTCACTGACAGTCTCAGTCACCTTGAGACTCTCTAGATCCTATAAATCAGATCAGAAATTTAGGGGTAATATTCGATTCAGACTTAAACGAGATCAAAAGTCCAAATTCCATGTTGCTGTTCAGTTGTCAGTGATGTCGTGCCTTCTCTTGTCATTTGGAACTGGAAAGTGCACAGTGGACTGAATGGTTACAAGGTCTTCGCACACACCGCGGGGGTTTCACGAGGCCGAACCTTGACGGGTCTGTCTGGTCCCCAAACACCTGTCGAGACAGAACCGAGTGAGAAGTCTGCAGGGTGATGTCACATTAAAGCTCAGCCTGGAGGCGTGGCTGTCCTCGATAAACGTCTGAGCGGCCGTTGACGCGAACGGCAACGAAAAAAAAAAAAAACATGAAACGCTGACAAATCATGAGGCCCGGAAACAATAAGAGTTACTGACAACTGAAAACCGGAAAGAATCACATTCAATAAAATCAATAAATAGCGACAGCTTTCTTATCTTAATCAGATACTTTATGTAATATTTATATAAAACCACAGATCATAGATGAGAGTGTGTAAATGTACAAATGTACACACACACATCACTAGGCTGTAACATTGACTGAAAGGGCCTGAATGCATTTACAAACTCTTTAAGATGTTCTTTACATTTGATTTAAGATCCAGCCGAATGTTTAACTGTTGCAGAATTATGAATGAATGAATGAATGAATGAAAAATACTTTATTCATCCCAAAAGGGAAATTAAACTCATATATATCAGTGTTGTAAACATGTGACCAAAAACTGAACCCCGGAGACTAACTGTGCGTTGTCTCCACAGCCAGACGCCTCAGTCTCAGCTCGTAAGTCGCATGCATGCGAGTGGGTTTGACAAGCAGCATGTTCTGGTTTCACCGAGTCAGCTGGAGCTGCACGGCACTGAGCACGAGCGAAGCGTGACCTCACAGCTGCGACATGCCAACAAATACTTTCATATATGGAGTTAACTTCAGGGATGCACAATGATTTTTAAAACCGATACCGATAACTATCAGCTCCTAAAGGCCGATACCAATAACCGATAACACACACATATACCTAAGATCATTACATCAATACTATGAACAAAACCAAAAATAGTTTGGACTCTTTAAATGAACAGATATTTATTTTTTCCATTAAAAAATTATTGTCAAGCCTCTCAAACATTTTCATAAAGCTATCAAACAAACCTATTTGATATCTCACATCAACTTAAATAAGGTTCATTACTGACTGATATAAAAAATAAAGGCTCCTTGAACTGATGGAAATACATGCATCAGAATTACTAACTGAAAAAGATTAACATTTAAAGGATTTTGACTTGTGTTTCCATTTAAATTAATACCTTTAATTAAAGTAAATGAGGTTCAGTGATTTTTTGTTTTTTTATCTTATGGAAGCTTTAGATGAGAGAGATGATGGAGAGGGGAGACTGCTGCTGGCTTGCGCATATTAGCATTACTCACGTTAGCGCGGCTTCAAAACTCCATGGAAGCGATTGTTATGTTGTAGGTGGCTGATCAGGTTTTACGTATTAAAGTTTGTGCTTCCCTCCTCGTAGAATTCGCTCGGAGGATTCGTCACAAATAACCACCAAACTATCTTCTTCTGAAACTTTAACGAAGTTCCACACCGCCATGTTTGTTGTGATCAGTAGCTGTGCTGCAGGCTGCATTCATGGTGTAACGTAAATTCTGACGTTTCCTCGTTTGCTAGTCGTTCTTTCAGCCTTTTCTTTTTTTTTTCTTTTTTATGCGTAACATGTGGGAAAATACTGTGAATATCAATTATCTACCAAAATTATGACCGAGTTAACGAGTGGTTTTCTGGCATGAGGGGTAGGGATGGGAATTGATAAGATTTTTCCGATTCCGATTCCATTATCGATACTGTTTAACGATTCGATTCTTTATCGATTCTAATTTGGGGAAAAAGGAGAACAGTTTTATTAGCATCAATTTTTTTTACTTAGAAGTCACGACCTTATAAACTCAACAGTGAGGTCAAATGAGGCCCAAAGCCTGGATAACGTGTTAACTGTTGTAATATGTAACTGTGCAAATACACAAGAATGTGTAACATTTTACTAACAGATTTTTCCTAATAGAAATGAAAAAATCTCCCTTTTAAAAGGATATATGAGCTCACTAAGCACTCAAAAATAATAATAAAGAAAGATAAATACTATCAAATACAATGGAACAGAGCATAGTACAAATCTGCAAATACTATGAAGAATTAACAATTCTTTTGCAGAAAAATAATCATGTCTTCCAGCCTCTGAACCAGCCAGACTCTCTCTCGTCACGGTCATCTTCTAAATGTAATGCAGAAGGCATTCGTTTAATAGCATAGCGTTAATCTTATAGCGTGTTTTACAAAGAAGCACATAGGCAGCGGGATAGCTACTTACCAGAGTTACCAGAGGTGATCTTAGCTTGGCTACTGCCGCTGGGTTGAGATCCATCAGTCCGAAGCATCAAAAACACGACACTCGTTATCGCATGTTGTGTGTTCAAATGTTTCTGCATGTTAGCCGTGTTCCCTCCCGACGCTGTTATCTCCACTTTACAATGACTGCTAGTTGCCTTGTTGCCATCTTTCTTTGGTGAAGTGAAGCCAAACTTTGGAGCGTTTGAGCCTGGTGGGCGCCATTGTTGTTTACAACTGCAATGCGCGTGCTAAACCGACGTAACTTAATCACGTTAGTGCTTTCTGGAATTGACTGTGCGTAACTTGCATAAATTACGTGAGATTCGTGCTGGTTGGAATCGATAAGAGAATCGCTGGATAAACTGACAAACGATTCCATGGAATTGAAACACATGGAACCAGTTCTCTACAGGAACCGGTTCTCGATTCTCAACCCTAATAAGGGGGTGTCTTGATTTTCCTGATTGAGAAATCGTTTTTCTGATTATGCCGACATTACTTGAACATGACATTTACTGCTGGTCATTCAAGACTCAGAGGAGCAAGGCACTGCCGTGTTGACAAATATACAGTCATGGAAAAAATGATTAGACCACCCTTGTTTTCTTCAGTTTCTTGTTCATTTTAATGCCTGGTAAAACTAAAGGTACATTTGTTTGGACAAACATAATGATAACCACAAAGATTGCTCATAAGAGTTTTATTTAAGAGCTGATATCTTACGATTTTCCGTGGGTTTCTTGATTATAACCTAAATCACTTACGTTTTTACATCAATAGCTATGGCGTTGTACTGCCAAAAACACTGCTTTTATGCATTCAGTGTTTTCTTTTATGTCTGTTTTAGTCACATGATGACGTTTAGTGGTACCAGGTATTAAAATGAACAAGAAACTGAAGAAAAAATGGTGGTCTAATAATTTTTTCCATGACTTTATATGTTATCAAAGCTATTTGTCGTGATATCGGACTTATCGGAATGACGTCATAATTTCCTGTTATCGGCCCGATAGTTATCGTGCATCCCTAGTTAACTTCTGTCTGATGGTGGCGACCCGACCCCTTCCTCGCATGTCTCTCTAACTTCTGTCACTGCGGCGCTCCCTGTGCTGATCTGATTGGTCAAATATATTATTAACATTTAGAGCATTTGGAACATAATAAACCACCATTTAGCGCAGTGTTTTCTTGTACGGCTGCACCGTTTCCAGCTTCCTCAGTCAGGATCTGCCACAAAAACACAGCATATCTTCAGAGGGTTAGAGATCTCTGTTAATAGGAGTAGCTGATGGAAATGTGAGTGTTCATGAGCATGTGTGTTCTGCATGTTTTCTGCTGACTGAGTTCGGGTGAACATTTGACACCGATGTGATCTTCCAAGCCTGGAGAAGAAGCTGCTCACATGGAGCCGAGGACGTGTCCAAAGGAGCCGTTCTGCCCTGAAGGTTGTCTTTCAGGGACAAAGGCCTGTTCATCTCTAACACAGGGTGTCCTCTGTGCGCTCGTGCTCTTGCAGGGCAGAGTTCAGGGTTTGATGCTTCGCCCTGAGGTCAGAGAAAATACCGATCCATCCCCGATCTTCAGAAAACAGAGAAGTGGCGAGACGACGCACCGCGGACACGCGCCAAACACTGGGGAGTGTTCGGGTTTTCCTTTTCTGTTTTTAACGGTGTGACGGTTTTTACAGCTGTTTCCAGTGCGTCAGCATCATCTCCTGAGCAGTGCTCCGATTAATTCTGGTTGAACTGAGGCAACAACAAAGAAGCAAAACTTCCTGTTTCCATCCAAAAACAGAAAAATGATCCTAGTCTTCTTCTTCTTCTTCTTCTTCTTTTTCAGATCACAGAAAGAACGGAGTCCCTGAACCGTTCGCTGAAGAAAAGGTAAATGTCCTCCATGTGTCCTGAGTACAGTATCCTCGTAGGCAGCAAATGACATTTCTGTGTTTAGTTTTTATCTTCTAGAGCACATGTGTCAAACACAAGGCCCACGGGCCAAATGTGGCCCGTCACGTCATTTTATGTGGCCCTCGAGAGCTTGGGCATTATTGGCTTAAAATTTAAACCAATACTTTAAGACTTAAAATAAGCTTACACCGCTTTAAAGCGCATATTGACAATAAACTGCAACTCCCATCATGCATTTTATCGTTACCCATAACGATAACGGTAGCTATAAGCAAGACGATTTTTCAGAACTGATGGACTAGAAAAGAGAAACTGATGCAGATGGAAGGCAGTTTCATGAACGACGGGAAAACAATTACAAGTTTGTATCTCAAGGTGAAAGGTATGTCTTATGTGTTATGAGGCAGGTTTGACAGGAAACACGGAGCTAAGTATGCTAAATTTAGCCTCCCAGAAAACAAAGAACCTTTTCTGAAACTAAGGTAATGGATACTCTTACAAGCACAAACCCTGAGTTTAATATAATAATGGGTTAAATATTTGAAACTTGAATACACAATAAATACAGAAACCATTATTTAACAATATAATAAGGTGTAGTTTAATTTATTTTGATTTACATTGCATTTTGTTACATTCATGCTGTCAATCTGGCCCTTCGAGGGCCACCATGATGCTGATGTGGCCCTCAGTGGAAATGAGACACCCCTGGACTAGAGAGTTTTTAAGATCTGACCTGATTCAGAACTATAGAGCCTCTTCTCTGTCTTTCATTTATTTAATTACACGAAGAAGACTCTAATGAGTCGATTTAAGGCACCTCTGGATAACCAACCTAAAACCTTTTAACGAGTCTGAGTCGTTCCTTGAACACCAGGCGCAGAAACGCCCACACGTGTGCGTGCTCACGAGAATTAACGGCGCCTGGCTGGATTTGACCTGCTGATGTCCTGTTGGGTTTTCTGGCAGCAGCAGAAGACCCAACAGCAGCCGTGACGCCTCCTGGAAGACCGTCTCCAGGTCCAGAGCAGATCCCGTTTGGTCCCGGAGCGTCTTCACTTCTAAAAGTCGAGTCAAAGTCGATGACAGAGCTAGCACATGTGGACCACCAGAGTTCCTCTCAGACCCCTGGTGGATGGCAGTCCAGAGACTGTGTCCCCAGCGCAGACCAACATCTCAGTTAAGCATCTTTGCAGCATCTTTGAGGACATCGTTGTAACCAGGGGTGCAGCCACCTTCAGCAGGGTCCCGTTCTCTTTCCAACATCCACCAGCTTGTAGCACCGCGGACCGACAGTCTGCCAGTTCCTTGACTGTCTCCTGTTTGCTTTTGAGCCTTTGGTGATGTTTTAGTGCAGTGGTTCTCAAACTTTTAATACTGCGTCCCACCTAAGAAACTGTTCAGCTCTCTGAGTACCACCATGATGACCAGTTTTAAAATATAGCCATATCTGCCTTCTCAATTAGCTTTAAACACACACAGATGTTTATTCCTTATTGTGGTTATTTATTACCTGAATTGTTACTTTACTGAATCAGACATTTACAACTCTAACAACTCTCACATACTCATACTCTCATACAGAGCAAAATAAATACTCAGAAGATGTTAGATCTGCACTGCAACTGAATATGCGACAAATATTTTTTGTAAGACAATTTCAGTTATCTCAAGCTACACATTTCATTTGAAACGTATTTATATTTGCATTGTTTGCTTTCGATTTTTTAAAGTGAAAATGTGGAAAAAATGTGAAAAGTCATGACGTTCCTCCACGTACCACCAGAGAGCGCTTGCGTACCACTGGTGGTACGAGTACCACAGTTGGCGCACCACTGTTTTAGTGTAATAATCGTGTTGGCGTCCCCGTTGCGACTCCTGGCTTTTGTCGTGCAACAGATTTCGGTCACTTGCCAAGGCATCGGTGCGTCCATTCATGTCAATAACTGATCCGAGCTCAGTCCAGATGTGTCCCCTTTCAAAAACTTCAGTGACAACATACCATTGAGCATGGTCGAGGCTAGCCCTTTTTCAGGGGTGCTTCAGCACCCGTAAATTGAAATTCAGCACCCAAAAAACCTGGAGTAAGAAATGTTGTTATTCTAAAATTTTTGTTCGCATTTGACAGGCTTAGATAATGTCCAAAACTTAATCCATAGTTTGTGGTTTAGGTTTACCATATAGCGCGTTAGCTCAGTTAGCACCGTTAGCTGCATTAGCTCAGTTAGCGCTGTTAGCATGGTTAGAGTGCATTACCTGCATACATGGTAGAGCCAAATAGGAATTCAGGGGAAGTACTTTCTATAATCTATAATTTCTAAATATTTTCAAGACCTGGGTACATAATCTGCATTTGGGGGACTTTTTGGTTTTACCTTTTTTGCTCTTGATGTGGAGCTTGTTTATGAATTATTGATGACTTACATAGGTGTATAAAAGTTCAGACGGATGTGCAAGTTGGTTGGAGATGGCCATTTGCAAATAATCTACAGAAAATGTAACAAACACATATATTGTGTCGTGCATATATACAGTATGTGATGGCATTGTGGCATTTAGGTTTTCATTGAAATTTTCAAAGATTTGCATGTCTTTCCAGTCAGTTTTTTTTCCCAAAAGATGATGCTCTTCTCTCATAAATGTCATAATTATTATCCAAAATTATTTTTCAATAAACGTTTTTTGGTTTCGTGTGAAAAAAGGTGAGGTTGTGGGTTGTGGTGGGTCATTGGGTGCCTCAGCACCCCTAAAGCTCTGACCCTAGAATCGCCCCTGCCATTGAGTGATTTTCTTTTTCACGACTCTGCAGGGTTAACGGGTCCAGAGACCTGTAACCTCATATTCTGTAGTTCTTGGGCTGCGTGAACCAAGAAAGAAGAGAGTTAAAAAAATAAAAATAAAGGTAAAATCTGTTGAGTGGACAGGAAGTTGGAGAGCTGGTTTAAAAAAAATACAAAAAAACAAATAGCTTTGATAAATTCAACAAAGCAAGAAGCCCGAGTGTTGATTCAAGTGATGAATGAATTGTTTGGTTCATCCAGTTCGGGCTGGTAAACGGACTCTTGGATTCTCAGCTGCTTCCTCTCTCGCCGCTGCTCAGCTCTTCCCACTCTGAAGGTAAACATGATGAAGAGGGTCGGGGGGGACCCCTGCACGTCTCCCCCCCCCCCCGTATCACGCTGCTCAGCTCTGATTTATGGCGCTGCCTAACTCCGTCCAGATGCAGGCGGCTGTGTTTTCTCTGAGCCTCGGTGAGGTATGGCGGCTCCAAGCAGTCTGCAGCAGGAAATTATCAGCTCTGAGAGGCGCTCAGACGAAGCAGTGGCCCTCTGAGGATGCTTTCGTTTTAAAATATGTGTGTTCAGAAGTTATGCTCAGAGGAGGAATGATGCTAATGTCTGCTGACCCGCCGACCTCTGCGCTGCTCCTGTGAGTTTAGCTCCTCCGCTGGCTCTTCCTCTCAGATCTGAGATGCTTGTTTGGGTTTATTGACTCTATGAACTTCTGCCTGTTTTATTTTCATTTTTAGAGGTGACTTTAAGAGATGCTGCTAATTTTCAATGCAAAAAAGTTATTTTTTTCAGTGAATTCTGGAATTGCGCAATAACGGTGCATTTGATGACAAACAGGAAATTGGAATTTCCAAACTGTGAAGTCATTGCTTAAGTTGTGAACAATTCAGATGAAGTCGAAGTTAGAAACGTGGCTCATCGCAGTCTTTGTAATTTGAAGTGCCTGTAATTACTTTGTTTTTTGTTTGCTTGTTTTTTTTCGTGAACCAGTAACAGCTTTAAGAAGACACATCCTCTGGTCCTGACGTCCAAGATCGATGACAAGCTGGAGCAGTACACCCACGCTGTAGAGGTGAGCCAGGGTGATACGTAGCTGCCGACCCCCCAGAGAGCTGTGGAGTGTTTGTGCCCTACTGCCCCCTGTAGACGCAGTCTGGTACTGAAGGTCTGCTAACGTGGTTCAACCTGCCGCCGTCGTCTCAGAAAGCTGGAGCCTCGTGAATCTGCTGACGATCCGACGGCGCGTCGCTCACTCTCAGGCACGTCTCTTTGCAGAACTCTCAGGAACCCCGGGCAGCGAAGGCATCCTTGAGTGACCTGCCCAACTCGCCGGAGGTCGTCTCCTCCAAGAAGAACCTGTTTGAGGCTGGAGAGGCCTGGAGCCAGAGTCCAGGCAGGGCAGCCAGCTGCAAGGTGAAAAACTCCAACAGACTCGGTGCTCCGGGTTTTAAACTCTCTCTAGAGTCGTCTGCAACACTGATGTCTAATTTGAGTCCTGGAAGCTGATCTGATGATTTTACCTGATCTCCTGTCTGTAATCAGCCGGCCACATGTTTCATTTCAGATGCATGAAAAGACTCATATCCATCTAATTATTTCATCTGTGAAGGTGACTGACAGCAGAGCTGCTGCTGTTCATCTGGTTATTCAGACAAACCAAGTGTAAAGTTCTGATGTGGATATTTGAAAGTTACTGACAAAATGGAAAAGTCAAATTTCAGTAATTTAATTGGTTTTATATATATATATATATAAAACACTTAAAAGACGCTCTCATGTATGATCTGTTGATGGATTTTATTATTTAAATGTAGTGTGAAGATAATGTAAAATCAGGTATAAGAATTATATATATATCAAATCAAAATCAAATCAAACTTTATTTATATAGCACTGTTCATACATGTAAAATGCAACACAAAGTGCTTGACAGAATAAAGCATAAAAACATAAAACGTATGGCTTATATATATATATATATATATATATATATATATATATTTATTTAAAAGATTAAATTTTTAAAATAATTTAAAATAAATTAAATAATATATATATATATATATAGATATTTAATTCATTTTATTTTTTTAATGTAATCAAATAATTATCTAAAAATGTAGGAAATATAAACCATATCAGTTTTAGAAAAATTCTTATTTAAAAAAAAAGAAAAAAGTGAATTATGGTTAAGTTTGATATAATTGGTTTTAACATCATTGTTCTATTATTTCTTCTCTTATTTATTGACCAGTTTAGTGTAACTGAGGCAGGTTGACGCCGTCAAAGGTCTTGTTTTCAGAGTCTGATGGTTTCTTCTTCTTCTTCTTGTTCTTCTTCTTCTTCTCCGCCGTCAGGACACGGAGGGTCTGAAGGTGGGCGTGGCCAGTCGGATCACTCAGTGGGTTCAAGGCCCCTCAGACAGCAGCAGACATCCAGCAGGAAAAGCCACTGTGAGCCACAAAAACAAGTGATCCCGTCCTCTTTTCCCCCTTTCTCTCTCTTTAACGGCTCATCTCTGCCTTTGATCTGTGCTGAGTGGGCAGAGCAGATGTTCTGAGCGCGACATGTGTGGTATTTCTACTGTGTAACATCCAGAGTCAGGTCGAACCAACGGTAACCGAATCACCGGCTCCTAAACTGAAGCTGCTGGGAAACAGAGCAGCTGTGGCGACACTGAGCGCCGGGCGTCATGCGCTCGTGTTCAGCTTCAACGGTTCGTTACAGGAGGTTTCCCTCTTGTGGAAAAGCAGGAAACAACAGTCCTGACTTCCAGTCCAGCTTCCGGGCCGCCCAGCCGTCATTTTAAGAGTTTGACTAAGCAGTTCATGTTAGTTTTGAAAGACCTTTCTATCCCATACGCCCCTCCCACATGTTTTTTATTCTAGTCTTCTTAGGTGACCTCACAAAGGCCCAGTTCAAACATCTGCACATGTTTGTGCTCGTTCTGTTTCCTCTGTCTCTGTGAGAGCGACGCTGAGAATGAAAACTGTTGACAGACAGTTTATGCCACGATGCAAGTCAGAGTTTGTTCCCACGTGCTGAGAAAATACCCGTTTCTATGTTCTGGCAAATACCAAACTCCCCCTCTGATCCCTGGCTGTTTCCACAGGACGTTAAGAGTGGAGATGTGATGCAGAAGAAGAACATGTGGGAGATCATCGGAGACTCGACAGGGAAGTCTGACCCAAGAGCCAAGGTAGGCAGCCTGAAGGATGTAACCCTAACCCTAACCCTAACCCTAACCCTAACCCCTAACCCTAACCCCTAACCCATAACCCTAACCCCTAACCCTAACCCTGACCCTAACCCCTAACCCCAACCCCAACCCTAATCCTAACCCCTAACCCCTAACCCCTAACCCTAACCCTAACCCTAACCCTAACTCCTAACCCCTAACCCCAACCCCAACCCTAATCCTAACCCCGAACCCCTAACCCCTAACCCGAACCCGAACTCCTAACCCCTAACCCTAACCCCAACCCTATCCCTAACCCCTAACCCTAAAACCCTAACCTAACCCCAACCCTTAACCCTAACCCTAACCCTAACCCTAACCCTAACCCCTAAACCCAACCCCAACCCTAATCCTAACCCCTAACCCTAACCCTAACCCTCCTCCTAACCCCTAACCCTAACCCCAACCCTACCCTAACCCCTAACCCCCTAACCCCAACCCTACCCTAACCCCTAACCCTAACCCTTAACCCCAACCCTTAACCCTAACCCTAACCCTAACCCTAACCCCTAACCCTAACCCTAAACCCTAACCCTAACCCCTAACCCTTAACCCTAACCCCTAACCCTAACCCTAGGTCCCCACCACTAACCCTGGCATCTAACCCCTACCCGAACTTTAGGCCCCAACCCTAATCCTGGATACCAGAACCTGAACTGTGATTAAAAATGGATTAAAAAGATTGATTAAAATTGAATTAAAAAGGGATTGAAAAGATTTACTAAAATTGGAGGGTGTTAAAAATGGATTAAGAAATACATTTTTAGATACATTTATTGCAATTGAATTAATAATTAATAAAGGGATAAATTGAAATGTAAGTTTATAAAGTAGGGTATGGAGAAAGATTGAAAAAATGTAAAGATAAGGGTTTATTTCATAATTGACAAAGAAATTAAATTAAAAAATTTATATTTGGCATTAGATGGGTCTGGAGATTAATATAATTCATGTGGAATGGGTTGGGGAAGTGAATTTAAAGGAATTATAGGTTAAAAAGGAATAATTTATTATAATAGTAAAAAGCGATTGATAAAAACTTTTTTTTAAAAAGGGTGAACAGGGCAGCCTTTATAGAGGAGGACGGAGGGGGAGAGCTCATTCGACTTTGAGCATTGGAAGAGGCAACATCTCTCAAACAGACCAACCATCCTTTTCTTTTTTTGTGTGCCTTGACCTGAAGAAAACGCATCCAGGTCGAAACGTCGTCTTTTGGCACACAGTTTCTTGGTTTTTGAAATTCAAATTGAATTGTGTTATTTTTTGGTTTATTTTTTTGTTGTTATTTTAATAAAAAGTTTTTGAATTTAGGACGAGTGGTCCGTTTTTTCTTTCCAAATTTAAAGAAAGCTCTTTTTGTTTTTCAAGAAAAAAAAAATTTAACAAAGGAAAAAAAGAAAAAGATGGACAATGGAGGATGGATGGTGGTCCGTTATGGTTGTCACAACTAACGGGCCAGCCATCAGAAGAGGACCCGGTGGGGAGGAGCTACAACGGGGATGGCCCGTGCTTTCACCGTACCCTCCGGGGAATGGGACACTAACTTTAATCCTAACCCCAACCCTAACCCTCCACAGACAAAGACCTGGACCCTCAGACACCCATATCTTCTCTGCCTCAAGCTCAAATCCTACCGGTCAACAATTCACAGCGTTTTTGAATGACGAAAGTCAAAAAACACACGTTATCTGTCAGCACTCAGTCCTTTGAAATGTAAACTTCTAGAAACAACAAGACACAGTTGTAGCTCTTCTCAGTTATTTTCTGCTGTGTCCTCCCAACTCTCCACCTCTGCATAGCACTGTGTCCTTATTAACATTAAGGGAAACAAAAAGGAAAGAAATACAGATCAACTTATAAGAAAGAATAACTTTATTAACATTGTTTTTTATTCTATAAAGATCTAAGGTGCATCAATCCACCATAGTCACAGTGAAGCAGCGCTACATCAGCATCGTCATATTTCCTCGTCTTAATTTTCTGCTGACTTTCATTTGTCACATTATCTCCGTCTCTCTCTTCATCCCTGTTAAATATTTTTCCGTGGTGTCTCCTGAGGGTTTGTTCTATTTGTGACCGTGCAAAAATCCTGGCACAATATAGCTTATACAGCGGTAACTCTACTGACAAAATTAATTGGTTCTGGAAGTAGTTTCGTACCCTGAAAATTTCCTAAGTAGAGACGCGTTTTCCATGTAAATGCCCTAATCTGTTCCAAGCCCCCTCAAAATTTGAACATAATTTTTTTCATAAGTTATAAATAATACATGAAATGACATAAAAACCGGTATGAAATACATGTTAGAAGTAGAAAAGCACTCAGAGAGCGCAGACCTCCACTAAACGCAACAATTATCAAAAATTTGAAAGTGATCCAGATCCAGGATTTCTTCTGGATCACACCCAAAATGAAATCAGTTCTTCCTTTTCACATTTCTGACAACTCCTGAAAATTTCATCAAAATCCATCCATAACTTTTTGAGTTATCTTGAACACAGACAGACAGATAAACGCCAGCAAAAACATAACCTCCTTGGCGGAGGTAAAAATTGTTTGTTTACCTGGTTGCTGGGTTACGCTCATACAAACGGAAGCTAATGCTAACGTGCGCAAACCAGCAGCAGTCTCCCCTCTCCCTCATTCCTCTCATCTAAAGCTTCCATGAGATTAAAAAACAAAAACTGCTGAACCTCATTTACTTTAATTAAAGGTATTAATTTAAATGGAACCACAAGCCTTTTTCAGTTAGTAATTCTGATGCATGTATTTCCATCAGTTCAAGGAGCCTTTATTTTTTATATCAGTCAGTAATGAACCTTATTTAAGTTAATGTGAGATATCAAATAGGTTTGTTTGATAGCTTTATGAAAATGTTTGTTTAGGCCAATAGTTTTTCATTGGAAAAAAATAAATATCTGTTCATATAAAAAGTCAAAACTATTTTGATTTTGTTCATAGTATTGATGTAATGATCTTAGGTATATGTGTGTGTGTTATCGGTTATCGGTATCGGCCTTTAGGAGCTGAAAGTTATCGGTTTTAGATAACAGTTATCGTGCATCCCTAGGTTTGAGGAGATGTTTGAAAGGCTTTTGTGTGTCGTATCTCTCCAGGGCTCAGCGGCTGGTAAAAAGTACAAGTTTGTTGTCACCGGTCACGGCAAATATGAGAAGATCTCTGTGGGCGAGCAGAGCCGAGGAGAAGTCAACGGGAAGTCTGGTAAGATCACGAGCACGAAGACGGGGATGGAGACTATCTGTCCTGAAGTGAACGAATGCAGACTTCTGCTTTTACTGGATGTGATGTGCTGAACAGAGGAGAGACTAGAACAACTACTACATTTACACTTGCTCTTCCTAGTTCCTGCTTTTTACACTTTGTTTTTACTATTCAAAAGATTATAAAATGAACGTAAAAAAAATATGGATAAAAAATAATATTTAGGGTGCAGTTAGAGTAGGCGGCCCATATACAGAGGCTACAGTCCTCGTGCAGTTGGTCTCGGGTTCGACTCCCAGGCCCGATGCCCCTTTCTGCCCTGTTTCCTGTCTCTCCTTCACTGTCAAATAAAGGCCACTAGTGCCAAAAAAAAGAATATTCCAAAAAATAATGTTGCATTGAGTAAAAGTTTTCACATGCTTTACTAAAAAAAAAGTGTCAGAAATTACAAATCTGTAGATGTGCATTAACTTGCACAACTAGATTTCATTGTTTTTTTAATACAAATAGACATTAAATGCAATATCTGTTGTTTGAATAAAATATTGATTATCAATATTTTATATATATATTAGGGCTGGGCAACAATTAAAAGTTTTAATCGCGATTATTCGTATGATTTCCCTGATTAATCACGATTAATCGCATTGTATATGCGATTCAAAAGTAGTGTAAAGGTCACTTTTATTTAAATGTTCTGCTGCCATATGAACTAAAGTGCCATAACATTAGTTGTTCAAACACTTTTAACATCAGCACTTGTCAGTAACACATATTTAGTGTAAATCTCATCTTAAAAAATGTATAATAAAATAAAGCTTATTGCCACTGCCAGGACATTAATGTCAACCTGTTTTTAATTAAAAAAATTTTACACAATCAGAACATTAAAACAGGTAATTTCTGAGGTAACAGCAGAAACTTTTAACGGGGAGTTCAACTTGTCAGTTGTTACAAATAACCTTGTTTCTGTTAAATCGTCCATCTGGGAGAACTTTAAGATGAAAATGTCATTAAAAAAGTGACATTTGATTACGTTTTTCGTTTTTTAATCTAACACCAAAAAAAAAAAATCCTGTTTTTTTATATTTCAATTTTAGACTTGGATCAAAAATACAAAATTAAAAAACGGGCCACAGAACTGAATTTGTTTTATAATGGAGGACTGGACTTTCTGTTGTCATTACACATCTGTGCCACTAGATGGAGCCGCACTGAAGTAACCAGCTAGAGAACAGCAGGACAGTGAACACATGGAGCAGATCTGATGGAACATGGAGGAATGACGACAAAGTTTTGTTGCAGTCCAGAATTTTTATTTTCAGACAGAATTGTTAATATTGCTACCTGAGTTGCTACCTGAACTGTAAAGTTCATGGATTTTTACCGTTCTCCATGTCTGTTTTAGCTTTTCTGCATGTTTACCTGCCAAATGTTTTCCGGTTCCGCAGCAGCCAGTAACAGACTTTTCAAAACAAAAGCATGTGATCAACATGCGTTAACATGCGATAAAATAAATGTTGGCGTTAATAAATTAATGAGTTAACGTCATAATAATGCGTTAACTCATTATTATTTGGATTGGGATGAACTAAAGCTCATATGTGACTCAAGGCAGGTGAGACAATACTTTTGGCAATAATAGTGTATGTTTAAACCAGGTTTATTTTTGTGGTATTTTCATCCAAGAAAAAGAAACCCAGTTCAAAGTGCTTTGCTCTAAATAATGAAAATTCACTAAAATAGGATAACTGAGAAGAAACACTTCATTTTCTTTCTGAAATGCAATAAAAAGCTGGTAAGCTGGTGGGCTGAAGGAACAGATGGCCTGCTGGGAAATGAGTCTCAGGAAGAGTTACTGAAATGGAAATATGATCCTTTAAAAACTAAATTCAGTTAAACGGAAACGGCAATCAGACTGTTTTTGGTAGTGCTTTATTTCATATCTGACACGATTAAACCAGAAAGGCTCTTAAAAATGCAGCTTACAGTTTTGAAAAATAATAAACTGATTCAACAAAATTCTGAGTAAAGTTTGAGTGACAATAAACCCTGATTTCACCAAAGAATAAAATATATAATTATTTAACATATTTTTTAAACCCTGGACCAACCAACATAAAGTAGCGACACCAATGCAAAGAGAAAAAAAAAAGAAAAAATACAAAGAAATAGTAATAATGATAATAACTCATTTTTTCCCCACTGAGCTGGTTCGCCTGCAGAGAAGCTTCATGATGGCCGAAACAAAAACACGCTGCTCGTTGGAGAACGTGAGCTTTTAAACGCTCTACGCCTCACGTCTAGTGTCATTTAACTTCACGGGGCCGTTTCCTTTTCCAACAACCAGACCTCTAAATTATCAAAGCGACCAGAACTGAGTTAGCTGAAAAGGATAAAACCGTTTAAATATTCCAGCGCCGTCTAAGCTAGTCTGTATGTGCCAAGCCACTGGAAGTCATCCAATAAACGTGGTGGAGTAAAAAGATCCCATGGTTCCCTGAAAGCCAAGGACCGACCACAGAGGTCTTAACGTGAACCAGCCGCCGTGTCGCTGCAGCAGCAGCTAATCACGTCGCAGCTAACGACGTTGCCTGGACGAGGAGCAGTCCTCCCTCTACCTAAAATCAATCAGGCTAACTGACCAAGTCAAACCTCTATCGTGCTTCAACCGCTCTTCCAACTTCGCCCAATGACCATCCTCAAGTCGCAGAAAATTATCGCTAAACCTTTTATTTCTATTTTAGATCTACATTCATCTACATTCATCTAGAACCACTGCCAGAACCGTCCATGCCGTCGTCGCCGTAGCCGGCGAAGTTTTGAACTTAACTGACGTCAAGTTCACCGTTACGCCGCCGCTTCTCTTCTTCTTCTCTCTCTCTCGTAATAACAAAAAGAAAAAGCAAGTAAATAAAAAAAAAAGAACACAATGTGAACCTTCTGTATAATATGGTTGATTTAAACATATATTTCCAACCCCACAAGAAAAGAAAAGAAAACGAATTCAGAAACGCAGTTCCACAGTAACGTGACTTTACATCCATTCGGAGGTCTCACCGTGAGGCGAGTAGCACCATTTTGAAGAACACTAAATCAACAAGTTATTTGTCTTAAAATCATTTATTTTATTTGTGTTTATTAACTGTAAAAATATCTGTGTAAACAGCCTAACAACATATCTTTATTGTGAATGTGCGATGAAGGGAACAGATGAGAGATGTTCAGACTAGACGCTTTAATCCGATGTGATGTCTCAATGACTTTAAGACAAATGTAGTTCTCTCTTTCCAACTAAGCCACAAATATTAACACATAACATCCAGTCAACCAGCCATAAACGTGTATTTTTTTTACACAGAGACTAAGACTAGAGTTTACTGCCACTAACAAGTCTACACCTTTTACAAAACACATATTGTTGCTTCTTCTTCCCGTTTTAGTTCCTGTCTGGACACCTAGTCCTGGAGGTCGTTAGCTTAAGTTGCGGCGAACCCTCTGGCCTTTCTGTTAAAGTCTTTTGGTTCCTCCTCTTTGCCTTTTCGCCCAATCAGACCCATTTCAAACACAGTAGAAATCTTGGTGACCGGTCTCGACGCTGCCTCCCGCAGCTTTTTAGCGTCAAACTTGGGACTAAAGAGCAACACGGGCAGCCGGTACGCAAACGAGGGTATTTCCTTCAGCTCGTCCGTTTTCTCCTCCACCGTCTCCTTCTCACTTTTGTTTAACTCGATCTGGTGCATTATGTTCTCTTTGGAGGAGAACATTTGGAAGAGGACGGCGTCCCACATCTTTGTCGCCTTTGGGGTGTCTTTGGTTTCTTTCTCGTCCCCAGCACCCGACTCGTCCACCTGCTTCTCTTCTGGGATCTTCTCCTCACCCTGGTCCTGTCCAGCCTTGACCTCTCTCTGAGAGCCCGATTCTGGAAATGTGGGCTCTTCCTGTTCCACCACCATGTGCTTCTTAAGTCGGGACCAACCGCTCACTTTGGATTTCATCCCTTTTGGCTTTTGCATGACTTTAAGAAGAGCCTCTGTGGCCGGGACGGTCTCACCAACTTCCTTTCTCTCTGCCAAAGCCTTTTCTTCTTTCTTTTCTTTCCCTTTGTCAGCTGTAAGTGCCTCAGCGAGTAGAGCAGGTGCTGCAGAACCTGGCTTTGAGCCTTCAGCTTTGACCGTGGTAGAAGAAACAGGTTTGACTGATTCCTTAACAAGTGAAACCTCTGTTTTGTTCTCAGTTTTAGCCATGTTCTTAGCATTCTGGACTTTGTCTTTGCCTAACAGTTTCCTTACTGCCTTCAGAGGATCTTGGTTTCCATCTTTAGGCGGTTTGGCTTCGGGAGTCTTTGTTGCTTGAATTTGTGTTTCCACCTTCTGTTTATCTGCTGCTGCTGGATGCTTTTGTATTTCTGGAAGCGCAGCCGCGACTTGTTTTTCTGCACGCTGACCAAACGCTGAGCTCGCCTCTCGCGCTAAGACTGTTCCCGAGGTTTCAGACGCTTGTGTAACAACAATGACAGGGACCGAAGAGGTAGCTGCGACCCTTTGATGTCCCTGCTGGGGTTTGTCTGCATCTTTGGAAGGTTCTTTTACCTGAGGCACTTCGGATGGAGGTCCCCCCTTGGCGCTTGGTTCCCGGCTGCTCTCCTCTGGTGCCTTTTTTTCAGCTTTCACCTCATCGTGCGCTGCCGTCCCAGAACTCGAGATGCCATACGCTGGGGAGTGCGTTTTGATTCCACCGTAAGCAGCATATTCAGCTGGCGTAAGTCCACGATAGCCAGACTTCGACTTTTGAGAAACCTGGGCCGCAGGCTTCGTTAAGGCTGCCTGCGTTGCAGCGGAAGCAGACGTCCCATACGTTGGCGTCTTTGGTCGTTTATAGCCGGGTGATGTGCTTCTGAGTCGGGAGGCTTCATATGTTGGTGTCTTGGGCCTCTGATATCCCGTCACCGCTGGTGTTGGTGGCCCATATGTGGGAGTTTTAGGTCTTTGAGAGCCAACTGCAGCCTGGATGATTCCACTTCTCAAGTTAGGCTCAGACTTTGACTTCGTGATGGGTTTTTGTATTACTTTATCTGCAGGCGTGACGTCAGAGTGAACGTCCCCATTCGCCAGTGTTTCAGAAAGCTCCGTCATCTTCGCTATTTGGGAAGCGGGCGAACTGCTCACTGAGGAAAGTGCCTTCGGCGTCCTCGACCTCTCTGCCTCCACCGTGATGGGCGACACTGCAAACAAAAGGGGATTGGGTCTTGAAATCTCAAAGACTGGCGTCGTGGCCCGCATCACGTGGTGCGCCGGTGTTCTGGGCCGCCCGAATAACGTTCTCGACAACTGAAGTTCTGACGTTGGAGTAACACTTTTGATTTCAGGTGCTTGAGTCGTGCTTCTGGTCTCTGATGTCGGGGTTGCTCTTTTCGTTTCAGTCGGCGTGGCTCTTTTGATCTCTGATGGAGTTGCTCGTTTGACCTCAGCAGGCGAAGCGGCTCTTCTGATTTCCGGTGTTGCGATCCTGACCGCGTTGATCTCCGCTGTTGGTGTGGCGCCCCTTTTGCTCTCTAGAGTTGGCGTCTTCCTAAGAGGGTCCGTGCCTGACGAGGGAGGCTGCGCTGTTGCCGCCGTGCTTCTCCTGACCTCGGGTGCTGGAATCACGTCTTGCATCGGTTCGGCGAAGGTTTTGCTTTGAGCCACCGTGCTGCCAATCGCGGTTAATCCAGCCGTGTCGTACACTGGCGGCGTCCTCGACGTCTCGTAATACGACGTACTCGCTGTGTACATCCTGATTTGAGGGACATCGAACATTGGTTTCGGCGATTTTGAGGGTTCAGTTGCTTAAACGTGGGGCGTGGACTTCTGGATTTCATGAGCGGGGTCAACACAGTGAGAGGTCGGATCACAGCCTGACCTGCTGGTGCTGAGTACGGACTTGGACCTGAGCTTGCTGGTTTTGACTCAGCAGGTGCGCTTACCGCCGGCTTCTTCGAATCTGTCGCGTGCACAGTTATCTCAGGCACGGCAGAGGGTGACTGAGATATTCTGGCCACCACTTGGCCCACGGAGGCCGAGACCCCATAGTGGCGATCCGATGCGGTGTATGATGAGTACGTGGTGACATGCTGCGAGTAAGAGTACGAAGGGACGGCCGCTGCTGGAGGCGACATCCTAGCTGCGTAGGCCGCTCGCTGCGGGTAAGGAGATGCCACATGCTGGTACAGCGGCCTGATGGTGAACCGCGCGGGCTGCCGGACGCCGTGGAGGCTGGGCGTCTCTGGCGTTCGCGGAGGGGTCGAGTGGTCGCTGTGCTCGAGGTCGGGGCTCGCTTCGTTCACGGGCGAAAGGCTGGAACGGAAAGGCCCGGCGGACTGCGACGACTGAGTGGCGGCCTTTTTCTTGGCGGTCCTCTTCAGGAGTTTCCGGAGGCGAACATTGTCCTTCCCAGGCTTGGGCAGCAGAGGCGGGGCGTACTGCTGGGAAAGCAGGCCTGGCTGGCTGATGGCGCCATAAGCGACAGCCATGAGTGTTTCAGCACTCTGTTGAGGGAAAAAAAAACCTTCAAAATGAGCTCGATCAAGAATGAGAGGAGGTTAAAAACTTTATCTGGAACAGTGAATGATTCTTTGTCGTGCAAATATTTTAGATTTTTTTTTTTCTTTTGCAGGATTTTAAAAAATGAGCTTTTATGTTTGTCTCAGTTGACTCACCCCAACTTTAAAATCTATCTGGCAGCGTCAGAAAATCTGGTTCGGTGACTGGATTCATTTTGCTCGTCACTGCAGGGTCCTTTAAAAGAAAACAAAAAAACAGCATCTCTGTTCAAAGTCATCATGTTTCTTTTGTGCTTCAGTGTATCTCTTAATGATACTGTTTTTAGCATTGTCTATGTGTTTTCTGTGTAAAGTCGATTTCTCCTCATATTCACAATGTCCTTTTGATTTTAGTAAAATTTAAGAACATTTCCAGATCAGCCAGAACATCTGTCAGGACACCAGGTCTGATTTTGCTCAGGTCATGAATGAGGGTTAGGGTCAGGGTTGGGGTTAGGGTTAGTAGGGTTAGGGTTAGGGTCAGGGTTAGAGTTAGAGTTAGGGTTAGGGTTAGTAGGGTTAGGGTTAGAGTTAAGGTTAGGGTTGGGGTTAGGGTTAGTAGGGTTAGGGTTAGGGGTTAGGGTCAGGGTTAGGGTCAGGGTTAGTAGGGTTAGGGTCAGGGTTAGAGTTAGAGTTAGGGTTAGGGTTAGTAGGGTTAGGGTTAGAGTTAGGGTTAGGGTTGGGGTTAGGGTTAGTAGGGTTTAGGGTTAGGGCGTTAGGGTTAGTAGGGTTAGGGTTGGGGTCAGGGTTAGAGTTAGAGTTAGGGTTAGGGTTAGTAGGGTTAGGGTTAGAGTTAGGGTTAGGGTTAAGGTTAGGGTTAGGATTAGGGTTAGGGTCAGGGTTAGTAGGGTTAGGGTTAGGGTCAGGGTTAGTAGGGTTAGGGTCAGGGTTAGGGTCAGGGTTAGAGTTAGGGTTAGAGTTAGGGTTAGTAGGGTTAGGGTTAGGGTTAGGGTTAGAGTCAGGGTTAGGGTTATGAAGGAATGAAGGTGTGGTGTCCCTAAACTCGTCTCTGCTGTTTCTCCTGCAGGTTTCCACCACTGAGATGCTCCGGTGTCTTCAGCCACAACCTTCATCTCAAAACCACGTGAGCTGGAACTAAATCAGCTCCAACGCAGTTATGGACCCTTTTTTTTCTGTCATTATTATGATTATTTTTTAAATCACCTTTTCTTATTGTATCAGCTGAACATGTAAAATCCAAAAGTGCAGCCCAGAATATCTGATGATGAAATGTTCGTTGTTTTTGTATTTCTGAGTATTATTGTACATATTTGAGCTTTACAGCTCCACACTTCCTGTTTCCCTCTGATCAACAGCTTGTTTGGGGTTAGGGTTAGGGTCGGTGTTTGGGACGTTTATCAGGCTACAAATAGAAAATGTTTACATTTTATAATCATTTATTAAATGGATGACACCAGTGTTTAACCTGTTCTGCACTTACACTTTGGCTAAACAACAATCTGAGATAACCTAATGAGGAATTGTTCGTTTGTTCATTATGATATTACCGATGACACCTGGGAGGAGGTTTTTCAATTATTATTATGGGAATTATTTACCCAAATGTGACCCAATCAGCAGTCTCGTACTGGAAGTTTTAAACATCTGAAATCTAATGAACGTTTTAATGCTTCTTCTGTCTCTTTGTTCTGCAGAAAGAAAAATCTTTTCTGAGATTCCTGCTTGTATGTTGTGTCTATAACCTCCCTCTCTTTTTTAAAATAAATTAAAATAATTTCCTATTTCGTCTCATTTTTATTTATTTTTTATAACATACACAACGACATGTTTTTTTCATGTGAAATATAACATATAATTTTTACTCCAACCTGCACTTTTATTTCTTTTTTTTTTTGCTTTATTCTATAGTTGTTTATAATATAAATTATATATTATATATATATATATATATATATATATATATATATATATATATATATATATATATATATATATATATATATATATATATTTATTATATGAAATTATAAGCTACCGTATTGTCCTGAATATAGGACGATATTTTATTCTAGAAATCATATTCTCAAAAATAGGGGTCGTCTTATAATTGAGATCCAGACTTTTCTGTTGTAGTTACACATCTGCGCCACTAGATGGAGCTGCACCACAGTAACCCGTAAAAATGGAGCATCACAGTGAAACATGGACCAGATCTGATGAGTATTAACAAGGGCTGGGCAACGATTAAAATTTTTAATTGCGATTAATCGCATTATTTCCCTGATTAATCACGATGAATTGCATTGTATACGCAAAATCAAATAATTAATTCAAAAGTAGTGTAAAGGTCACTTTTATTTAAATGTTCTGCTGCCATATGAACTAAAGTGTCATAACATTTGTTGTTCAAACACTTTTAACATCAGCACTTGTCAGTAACACATATTTAGTGTAAATCTCATCTTAAAAAAACGTAAAATAAAATAAAGCTTATTGCCACTGCCAGGGCATTAATGTCATCTTGTTTTTATAAAAAAAATCAAAAAAAAAGTCTACAAACAAAATCCTAACAAAATGATTTTGGCTCAGCACAATCAGAACATTAAAACAGGTAATTTCTGAGGTAACAGCAGAAACTTTTAACGGGGAGTTCAACTTGTCAGTTGTTACAAATAACCTTGTTTCTGTTGAATCCTCCGTCTTGGAGAACTTTAAAATCAAAATATCCATGTTAAAGTTTAGTTACTTTACCAATCCATAATTATCTGTGAATCATTTGTTTTTTTCCATTTTCAATTGTCAATCAAAAATTAAAAAAAAAAAAAAATTAAAAGTGACATTTTATTACGTTTTTCGTTTTTTAATCTAACACAAAAAAACGGGGAAAAAAATGCCTGTCTTTTTTTTTATATTTCAATTTTAGACTTGGATCAAAAATACGAAATGAAAAAATGGGCCACAGAACTGAATATGTTTTATAATGGAGGACTGGACTTTCTGTTGTCATTACACATCTGTGCCACTAGATGGAGCCGCACTGAAGTAACCAGCTAGAGAACAGCAGGACAGTGAACACATGGAGCAGATCTGATGGAACATGGAGGAATGACGCAAAAGTTTTGTTGCAGTCCACAATTTTTTTTTAGACAGAATTGTTAATATTTCTACCTGAGTTGCTACCCGAACTGTAAAGTTCACAGATTTTTACCGTTCTCCATGTCTGTTTTAGCTTTTTCGCATGTTTACCTGCTGATTGTTTTCCAGTTCCGCAGCAGCCAGTAACAGACTTTTCAAAACAAAAGCATGTGAGCAACATGCAATAACGCGCGATAAAATAAATGTTGGCGTTAATAAATTAATGAGTTAACGTGATAATAACGCGTCCAGCCCTAGTATTAACATAATAAACATCAGTTTTAATAAATGGTACTATAGCTTGATCTTAAATAATGTGGAAACCTGACACGTACCTTTATTTTCTTCTTTTTTACGGTTTTGCTTTTCTTGCTTTATTTATGTAAAACCAGCAGAACCAGTTTCATCAGCCAAAGAAAAGAAAGAATCTGGTCAAAGTTTGGCTAAAACACTGAGAGCCAACAAGTGACCCGATAAGGGTTTAAAGATCAGCTAATTGTGTCGTTATTTTAGTACCGCAGGCTTTTGTGTTCCTCATGATTCTTTATGAGTTTTGCTCATAAAAGCCAGAGATCAGAGCTGCAGACTGGAAGAAAACCAGTCTGAAAGATGATGTTACCACTTCACCGCTGGCAGCTTGTAAGCGGCCTATGTTTAGTCTGACGCCGGGTCTTGCCAGTCACCTGCTTCCCTTTTTTAAGACTCTTGGCTTTTTAGACGCTGCACGGCACAAATAATAAATCAGCGCCGCGATGCAGCCGAAACAGCGTTTACGGGATCAGCTGCCGGGTCCGTCAGGAGCAGACGGTGTTGCAGGAGTAGTGTGTCAGGTGAAGACATTAAAGGGGATGCTGTATCTCTACATCAGCTGCGAACACTTACTTCTGCACAGTCCAGCCGCTCTGGTGGTCTGGCTCGGGTCCGCTAGGACCATCTACCATGTCCACGTTCTCCTCCATCGTCTGCCTGGCATTTTCTATTTACTTCCCCATGTTTTATGGCTAGGGTTAGGGTTAGGGTTAACCCCTAACCCTAACCCCTCGGCAGCTGGTTGTGAGCAGAGACGTCGGACGTCAGGTAATGAGCTACCTGGAACGTCCACCGTTGAGCCCTGCAGGTGCTCTGACTGAAACTTCGAGCAACTAAACTTGGTTTATTCCTGGGTTTTGATGCATGCTTGTCTGTCCTGGCAGGTAAAACTGAGCAGGTGCTCCTTCAGGTGCATGGCTCAGTTTTAACCTGGTGTCAATGGCATGGTACCAGGACCCCGAACCCCCAACAGACACTCCACTGGTGTTTAGAGAAGGGCTACAATTATATGATGAGTGTTTGTGTTAATCTATACAACCACCCCACTGCCCCCCCCCACCACCACCACCACCACCCCACCCCCGCCTCCACCCACGGGCAGAAACGAGCTCCATGGTGGAAGATCTGCTCCTGGTCCATATCTATAAAGATCATGCTGCTGAAAGGTGAAAGTGAATGCGGAGCATGTGACCTGCTGACATCACAGCCCACTGAGTCAGGACGGGCCAACAGAAGTATTTCCAGTCGCACGAGGGGACAGTTGAGCATAAATGGACCGTGAGCTCGAGAGATAAAGGGATGTCTTTAAACTGGTTAACATCAAACTGGTAAGTTTGAGAAGAAGCCCCAGATAAGTTCAGAAGAACAGAAAAAAATCTATCCAAAGGTTGGAGGACTGACACGATGAAGGCTGTACACAAACAAGTCTTTAATTCTCAGTTTATTATGTGTCACCTCAATGAAATGTAGGCCAGTGTTGCACACCCCCCACCCTCCCCCTGAACCTGCTGCCCGCCTGATACATGAGACGCCCGCTGCTCCTTTTAAGGCTCTGGTAGTTTTGGTATTCGGTGCGCCTTCAGGATGCAGGTTCAAAAGAGGAAAGTGTAATAATAGCTTTGTAATGAAAATCAGGCTGCTGAATAATGCTTTTTTTCTCCCCAAGTAAATGAAAAACCCAGGTACAAAGAAAGCTCCAGTGAGGTCAAGAGGTTAAAGACAGCAGACCAAGAGTTAAGATGCAAAAAAAAAAAAACTTACCAGGTAAAACTTGTTTCTGGTGTCGAAGCACTCCAGACGGGTTCCCCCTTCAAAGAACGACAGAAAACACTGAGTTTAAAATGTCAAACCGCTTCAGGCACATTTATTTGAAGCCGAAATGCAATCATCGTTCTCTGGTGCCGCGCTGCAGCCAGGACTGGTGGCTAACAGGGCATGTTGGGAGCAGAAGGTTAACGCTCAGCCCAGCTGCTGCTCCTCAAACGCCTCGCAGGTTCGGCTCCTGAGTTGGGCTCCTCGGTTCAACAGCCTCCCTTTCGCCCTGTCCGGGGAATAAAAAGGTGCAATGCGCTGGACGTTTACCTGTAGGATTGCTGCTCGGGGGGCGGCCGGCCCGGCTGCCTGCCTGCTCGTCCCAGCCTGGAGTGTCAGAGCGGCAGGCTCATGTTTAGCCCAACTCGACCCCCCTTCCTACAAATGGAAGGAACAGGCGCCATGGCAGTCCAAAAATAAATCTCCAGTCCTGTGGGCTGCTCAGTGACAGCGGCGGCGTCGTGACAGCAGAGTGAGGCGAGGCGAGACGTCGCACCGACAGCCCAGCACCTAAGGTTTCACCACCTCAGAGCTCCAAAATTGGGGCAGGAGGACCACCCAGGGGTGCTTCAAGGATGTACCAAGATGATGGGAGGTTCACGTCACATCATTCTCTAAGCATTGTCAGGGAGCTGGTGGACCTCTGGTTCGGTTCCCTGAGCTGTCAGGGTGGGCTTTTGTTCTGGAAGCTTCTGTTGACTGGAGCTAGCGTCATTTTTAACCTTTCTGTCGTGTTCGGGTCAAATCTGACCGATTTCCTACTTTCATCAATCATAAATACAGTGTTTTACATTTGATTGTCTCAGGGCCTTATGATATCCTCCACACTAGGCATTTGAACATATATAATTGCTGATCACCACTTTCTCTGAATTTTGAGTAGTTTATTCAACTTTGTAACACCTGTGGTGTTCCCGGTCAAAAATGACCACCATATGAAATGAATGAGTGACCCTAGATTGTGTTCATCCATCAGATGGTACACAACCACAAATACACTACCACACACACACACAGACCACCCCACGTGAACCCCTTTCAGACTGAACAAATAGGTGTCTCCTCTTCCCACTTCATTCCGGTGCTTATGTGCCCATCAACATGAACAACATGAACCACACTTCCCAAACTAAATGTATAACACTAACACTTGTTCCACATTTTAAAGTCAACAATTAGGTGTTTGTTATGGGAACCATCTCTTTCCAAGGCTTATGGCTCATCTCCCCACGTGAACCGCACTTGCCGATAGAAAATGTATCATATTTTCTCAGAGACCCCCTATATAGTTTTTTTTTGTGTGCATTGCCCTCATTTTACTATGAAACACATTGACTAGACGCACCAGGTCAGATGATTTCTTGTCAGAGAAGCTCTGGACCTTTTATTTCAACCTGATGAACAGGGGATTGAAGTTCAACCAGAAATAGAGGAGGATGTCTCAGAAATAGAAGAAAACATTGATCCTGATTTTGATCCAGACCATTGTGAGACCGACCAGTCAACAGATGGTGAGGAAGAGGCTCCAGAGGAAGACACACCTGAGGAAGAGGCACCTGTGACATTTTAGTCCAAGGAGTTGCTCTGGTATTCATCCACCAAGGACAGAGGAGGCAGACAAAGAGTAGAGCAGAAAATATTGTTAGGATTCCACTCCTGTGGAAATGATGGGCTCATGTTGATGCTCTGTAAATTTGGTCACTGTTTTGGATAATTTGATGATATCTTTGAAATACAATTTACTATTTCTGTGTCTATTTTATGTATATTCAACTGCAATTATTCATGTAAACCAGTGGTCTGAGACATTGTTTACAGCTTAAAAAAGAGTTAAATAAAGTTTGGTGGTGATCAGTGGTTTTTCTATGAATGTAAGAGCAGTTAAAACAGGCCGGTCAATTTTGACCAGGAGCACTAAAGTAAGGGGGGAGAAACGAACACGACACAAAGGTTAAATAACATTTAAAAAGCCAGTGTTGGCTTAGTGGTTGGCACTGTTGCCTCACAGCTAGAAGGTTCCTGGTTCAAACCTCAGCAGGGGCCTTTCTGATGTCCAGTTTCCATGTTCTCCCCGTGCTTACGTGGGTTTCCTCCGGGTACTCCGGCTTCCTCCCACAGTGGGTTTCCTCCGGGTACTCCGGCTTCCTCCCACAGTGGGTTTCCTCCGGGTACTCCGGCTTCCTCCCACAGTGGGCTTCCTCCGGGTACTCCGGCTTCCTCCCACAGTGGGTTTCCTCCGGGTACTCCGGCTTCCTCCCAAAGACATGCATTTCAGGTTAATCGGTGGTTCTAAATTGCCCGTAGGAGTGAGTGAGTGTGATGGACTGGCGACCTGTCCAGGGTGGACCCCTGCCTTTTGCCCGTAGACGGCTGGGATAGACTCCAGCAGATCCCCGTGACCCTCCGGAGGATGAAACAGGTATAGATGATGGATGGATGGATGGAAGCCAGTGTTGTCTGTCTCTGGTTCCAGATGAGGTGCCAGGCGTCACTCATACGATGCGGACGGGTGAAATGTCTATCAAAGCCATTCAAGTTCTTGATTCTCCCGTCCCACGGGACTCCTAACGCCATGTCATGTATCTTCTTGTTTCTGACTCACGTTGGCGTCCATGTTGACTGAAAAATGGAAAGCTGAGGTTCATACTCGACTGGTAAATGTGGCGCCAGACAGCCGGTCGGCAATGAACAAGTATGTTCATGATTTTGTTTGTCACGGGCTGCACAAGGATCCCACGGGATGAGAGATATTTCATGTATCTTTAGGGCTGGATGATGGGTCTTGTGTAGGTTGAGGTGACTCAGGTGATTCCTTAGTTTAAAAACATTTCAACCATCATTTTAGTATATTATATTATAGTACATAGTATATTAATCTTGTACAGTCAATTTTGTCATCTTAATAGCTGATTTTTCTCTCCTTCTTTGATTGGGTCCCATAAAGAGGCCTGAAGAGCCTTGTAGACTGTTGGGGCATAAACGCTACAGAGGTTTTACGGCTCCTGAAAGGGTTCTGATGGTTTGTTGCTTCTAATAAATTTATGGATAAGGTTTAGTAGTTGGCACTTAAGTTGATGAAAAGGGAGATATGATGATATTTTTTATGTGCAGATTTCATGGTTTTAAAGTTTGTTGGAAACTTTTTTGAGCATTTCAATAAGTTTCATTTTAAGTTATCTCTTTTGGACAAGCTAATAGTTGCTGTTTGTGTTTAATTTAATTAAATTTTTTACCCTTTTCTTTTTTTATTTAATTATTTTTTAATTTAGTTTAGATTATTTTTTTTAATTTGATTTAATTTAACTTTCTTGTAGATTTAATTCAATTTAATTTTTTGTAATTAAATTCCTTTAAATTTTTTACATTTTCTTCTCTTTTTTATTTAATGTAAGTTTTTTACATTTCATTTAAATATTGTTTTAAATTTAATTTAATTTTCTTATACATTGAATTTAATTAATTTTTAATTACTTTAATTTTTTTATTTAATTTTTTAAATCTAATTTAAATTCTTTTTTAAATTTAATTTTATTTAATTTTCTTGTAGATTTAATTCAAATTTAATTTATTTTAATTTAATTTCTTTAATTAAATTTACATTTTCTTTTCTTTTTTATTGAATAATTTTTTTAATATTTCATTTAAATAATTTTTTTAAATTTAATTTAATTTTCCTATACATTGAATTCAATAATTTTTTAATTTAGTTTAATTTAATTTAATTGTTTACATTTTCTTTTCTTTTTTTATTTAATTTAATTTTTACATTTCATTTAAATATTTTTTTTAATTAAATTAAATTTTCTTATACATTGAAATCAATAAAATTTTTAATTTAATTTAATTTCATTTCATTTCATTTTTTAATTATTTGATGTGATTTTATTATTTGTATTATTTGTATGGTCTGGGGGTAACGCTGTGGTCAGTTGGAGGCCAAGACTGTTTAATCCTGTGATTGCAGCGCCCTCTGGAGGACATTTGACCTCCATTCAGGATCCATTAGACCACTTCACACATCCATCCTGCTGTAGAGGCTTAACTGCTGAGGACTGACATCTAATTCAGAGATTAGATGAGGATTTATATTCAGGCAGTATTTAAAACTGTGGAATTATTCAGTGTAAAAGAAGTTAAAATATAAGTTAACAAAAATACACAACTTTGACTCACTTCACTAAAATAAGCAGAAATTAAGAGCCCTAAGATTTTCTCTGTGATCATCAGATATAGCAAGGTGTTGAGTGCACACATCCATCCATCCATCCATCCATCCATCCATCTGTCCTGTCTAGAGTTGTGTGGGAGCTGGAGTCTCTCAGGGGACACCTTGGACAGCTCTTGTCCATCCCAGAATCAACCAGAATAATAAAACACCTCAACCCTAAGGGTAATAACCCTAACACACATGCACACACTCACGTTTCAGAATCAGTTGCATTTACATTTAGAACAAATTTCAGAACAAAGTACCAACGGAAACATTTTTCCTCCCTGGTAGAACCAAAGAGCCGGATCAACGTGCATTATCGGTTCAATGTCGGCCTGTTTTGATCGGACTGAACGTAATGTTTATGTGTTCTCAGACTTCTGCAGGAGGTTCAGAAACACCACCTGCTGCTCTCCCACTGACATCCAACTCTCATCTCGCTCTCAGGCGAAACTTGCTTTCCTAATGTAGCGGCCCCAGAATAGCATCCTGTGAGGGTCTTGGACGTCGCCTTCACCAAACTTGAGACTCCCTCCTCAGCGTTCGACCTTTCCATCTCCTTATTGAGCGCCACTGGAGGAAGGGGGGGGGACTGAGGAGATGGACCCCGTCCCATCGCAGGCATGGCCTCACCTCCAAAGGCGCTCCTCAGCCAATGGGGAAGGTGAACGGATCGAATGTCACTATAACAGAAAGACATAATCAGCGTGGTAAGTTTGCAGAACCTTACAGCCTGTCTTGGCCAGCAGGGAGCTAACTTCTTTCAGCTTTTCTGAGGTAAGGGTGGACGGGGAGAGAATGGGAGTGTGAATGATAACAGGGAAGATCAGGCGCAGCGTTCCCAGTCATCAACCACAGTGAGGCATCTCAGTCCACATGGTTTAAAATCACTGCCACTACCAGCTGCTCCTGAGATCAGCTGTGAAGGAGAAACCAGTTAAGCTCCAGTAGCTGACAGGAAAGGGGACGGTCTCCCTTTAAAGCCCATTGTTGTGTTTCCGTTTGAACTGTTTTGCCTGAAATGTTTGATTGGAGCAAAGCGCCTGATGAGCTGATAAGCGCCGGGTTCAACGTGATGAGATTATCTTTGTGGAATGTTCAAAAATGATTCTTTGGATATATATATATATATGAAGCAAAAACAGGGAGGAACAAAGCCTCTGTTGTTGTTTGTGTTGCTTTGGTTCGGCTCCAGCCATCTAGAGAGGTTCATACCTGAGGGATTTACAGATGGCTTAAAGCCTGTGAGGCAGCTTCCCGCCTCAGGAGGCAGAGGATTGTTCACGCGGTCGGTGTAACCCGCGGTGTTGTTGTTGGAGTCGGCGACCTCGGTCCTCTCCATGTCACGGGCTTCCCTGAGCTTATAGGGTTAACGCCGGGCGAAGCTGTAAATGGGAATGGCATGTGTGTACATTGAAGCTCATGCTTTGAGGATAAACGCTTTAGCGTCTTGAACGGGACCCAAGAGGCTCGCCCAGGCTCGTTGCGATGCGGGGCGTTCCTCTGTTACATCACGACGCGAGCATCACCGATCTGAGGAATTTACGAGATTCAAAGAAGCCAGGCGGTAGACCGCTAACCTCCCTGGTGGCCGTCCAGGGTTTATTTTAATTCCTGAGGGAGGCGGCCCCTGTAGACGGGGAGCGCCGGGATGAGCCCCGGGATGATTGAAGGAACCATGTGATGGGAGGACGACCAGAAAAGGGAATGGAAGTGGATTTATGGGGAGTCGTCCAGAACTCAACATCACTGGCTGAAACCGAATCTGAGACCGGCGCAGCTGTCTAACGGAAATAGTCGTGATGTCGGGACGCCGTCCTGCCGCTCTGAAGCTAACGAAGCTAACGAGCAAATGATCTTAAATCTTATTAGCGACTGATTCAATCACGAGTAAAGGCAGGTCGACTGCAAGTTCAGACGAAAGTTTCTCTGCTGCCGATAGGTGTGGTTGGGTGGGGGGGGGACGGGAGGCCGACCTTTTAACACTCACTCCTTTTTGTGCCCCCCAACTGGAACATCAGGCTCCTTTCTCAGCAGTTGAATCCAGTCCCTTTGGCATAAGTCTATGTTTGGCCTCCTTCTCACTTATCATGAGAGAAGCAGATTCATGGCCGAGGCTCACGTTTCCGTCCAAACTCTCAACACTAATTATAATCCCAAGACGCCCGGACGCAGCGAATTCTGCAGATGCTTCGAACACGAAGCCCCCCCCGCTGTCGGCTAAATGCTCAAAAATGAACCGGCGTTCATCAAAATGTCAATTAAACTGTTTTAGCCCGTAACGTGGAGGGAAGAAGGGCGCGGTTTCTTCCATCGGGGGTGGGGCACGTCTAAGACATCTGCAACTTAATCCTCGGTTATAAATAGAGCGCTGGACAGTTGCTCCCTGCAGACTCTCAGCTCCCCTCTTTTCTTTTCTTTTCTGGATTCCAGGTTTCCGAGTCCACTGCCACCATGTCTGACACTGAGGAAGTGTGAGTACATCCACATTCGCACTCATGAATTCAGAAAAAAAAAAACAACAACTTTTCAGCTTTTTGATTACCGTATTTTCTGGACTATAAGCCGCACCCATTCAAATATAAACAAAATATATATTCTGTCACATATAAGCCGCACCGGACTATAAGCCTCCGGTATCCAGGCTGAGAAATAAGATATTTACATGGAAAGATTTTGTACCATAAGTGTTTATTCACATACCTGAACTGATTTTTCCTCCTCCTGTGTACTGAAACCCCCCCACACAGCAAAGACATCCGGAACGGACCCGCGAAATGGACCCATATCGGGGTCCACTTGCACTCAGTGCCGGATCCGCTTTGAAGCCGGATCACGGACCTGCTGGCTCCACGCTGCGTCCGGTCCACATCTGCGATTAAAACCTTACCTCTGCGGCGGGTCCACTCAGAACCCTGTAATCCACTGAGGAACCAACAAACTGACTGGACAAACTGATAAATCCAGGTGTGTCTGAGTAGCTACAATGGTCAGACACACCTGGATTAATCAGTTTGTCCAATAATAATAGATATTGATGCTCACAAAATGAATGTAGAGTAGCATAGCCAACATAGGCTACTGAACAAAAACAGAATAGCCTTTAACTACTTGGTTTGTTTTTTGGTTTTTGCACTTCCTGCTAGAGTGCCCCCTGAGGGCTGAAGAAAAATTCATGGAAAAGCCACATCTCTGTATAAACCTCATGGTTTAAAGGTTTAAAGCGTGGGACAAAAGTAGCGGCTTATAGTCCGGAAAATACGGTATATTCAGAGACTAATTCCAGTCTCAAGCAGAAAGTCCGGTTCTTACGGTTGACAAATTCTCTGTCTTCTGTCTTGCAGCGAACACGTCGAGGGTAAGTAGCATCTTCTGCCCTGTTTTATTCAAAAAGAATACAAAAATAAATCAATGTAGAGAATAAAAATGAGTAAATCCCCCAGAAGTTCAGCTCAGGTACAGTCAGGAGCTCCATGCTAAAATCCAGATATCACCTCTGAAACCTGCCTAACTGACTTTCCATTCCCCCGTAGAGAGTTACTTGCACTGGACAAATTCATATGTTTGCAGGTTTGGCTTGACTCCTCCAGATTCACGCTGTGCAGTAGCGCCCTCTCTGTCTCTCTGAAGCAAATTCGCTCTTATCGTTTACTGTCTTGCTGAAGCCCAGCTGCAAGCAGCAAACCTGGCAACAGAACAGTGTCATTTATGCTTACTTATCGCCAAAAGATCACACTGACCTGTTGGCAAAAAAAAAAAAAAGAAAAAAAATCCTGCAGCTCTGCATGACCATCTGAACTTCTGCAGTCCTCCCGAGCTGAAACAAAAAAAACCTAAGACAGTCTGAAATAAGTTTTAGTGAATCTTGATGTTGAGAGCCCCGATCAGCCCAGAAGGACTGCTCTGTGTATGCTTAGCATGGATCCCCAGTGTACCCACATTTTGCATCTGTTTTTATGTAAAAATGGGTATAAATGGGATCTTTTGATGATGTCCTTCTGCTCCTTTTTTTTTATTTTTGTCTCGGACGAACGTGAAGAATACGATGGTAAGACACAGCCGGCGGACTCCCAACGACGAGTCTCACGTCTCACCGATACTAATCCGCCAGTCACCGTTGAAGACGTTGTCTTGCCCTCAACGTGACCTTTAGCCGCATGCTGACTGATACTAACGTCTTTTTATGAACGTAAAGAAATGGCTTAGAATTATATTGATAGTCGGGTCAGAACCAGTGTCCCTTTGTCTTTGACTACATCGAGTTGCAGTGGAGGTATCTCCCAGAAATAATTCCATTTCATCCATTCATGACAGACTTTTTCCCTCCTTTAACTGCTTGCTGTCTCACCTGCTGTAGCTCCATCTGGTGGCGGTTTTACCGAACTGCACCGTCATAAACCTCATTTCTCACATCTTCCCTTCCATCCACTCACCCCATCCACCTCTTTCCCTGTCCCCCCCCCCCCCCCCCCCACCACCACCCCCCTCTGCCTCCATTAACCCTTTCACTGCCCCCACCCCCACCCCCACCCCCACCCTCCCGCCCCCCGGTGACTCGCTGCATGTTATTTAGCTGTAGAAGAGGAGATAGTAGAGGAGGTAGAGGTGGCCCCTGAGGCGGCCCCAGAGCCAGAGCCAGAACCAGAAGCAGAGCCTGAGCCAGAACCAGAGCCAGAACCAGAGGTAGAACCAGAACCAGAGCCAGAGCCAGAGCCTGAGCCTGAAGGTATGTGGCAAGAAGGGGGGAGGGCGCTAATCTATGATCCTTTGTCAGGTTTTAGGTGATGATAATCAGGCAGACAGACCCCCCCTCTAATCTCGCTCCCTGAACATCTTCTCCATGTTTTCTAATGCTCCTTTCATCTAAACATGTGCTAAAAACCGCAAAGGTTCAAACTAAAAATAAAGAAATAATAATACACCGCTGTGACTGATGTTAGAACTTGCTGAAGACGTCTTTTACGCAGTTGTGAGTATCAATATTTTTGCTTAAAGTGGTTGTAAAGGCCGAGGCATATTTAACGGTAACATGTTTGCGTCCAGTGTGCGGTAAAATGTAAATGTAAATGTAAATCAACACACATACAAACATGATGTAACGTAAGTGCTGTCTACAGCGAATATATCTGCATCTTTTATTGTGAAAAGAGATTATTTCAAAGTTGAAAAAGGATCCAGGATGAATATTGAGCTCCTTTATCAGTCTAATCCTACTAAGCATCAGTAGCGTGTTACTTACCCCGTACGCTCCGGACATCCATCCCATTATTGGCATCGTTTTGATGCTGAAGGCTCACTCCACTCTGCAGCTTTATTCTTACTGCATGACGACGTGGCCACGTAACATCTAATCTACAGCATGACGACGTTCGTACACACACGACTTTCCTTTTTACAGTCAAAAAGGAATTTTATATATGCATTCAAGGTGAGGACGGACAAACACGGTCGGTAGTTGACCCAAACACGCTAAATTAAATTCAGTCCATATATTAGGGGTGAGTATCGGCAAGGACCTCGTAATACGATGTGTTTAATGATACGATATTATCGCGATGTCACGATATATTGCGATATTCTACCCAGTTAATATCAAAAGTAAAAGAAATGAAAAATCAAGTTGCTGTATTTGTTCATCAGATGATATTGATTGAATAAAAACGATTTGCTTCAAAACTACCTATTTATTGTTTATTATTTGTGTTTTTGCACATTTTGAATTTTCCTATAAAATCGATATTAGGAGCTGAAAAATCGGCCGAAAATCGCGATATACTGCCAAATCGATTTTTTTCACACCCCTACCATATATAGTGCACACACCTGATATTCTCAGCATCCATATTCAACGGTCTGAAATATCCATGTGAGTGGATGTTTCACGTGACACTGTTGGAGCATATATAGACGTCCTGTTGTGCAGATTTGTATTTTCTTGTTCCCCCGTCGTAAGATCTGCTGTAATCATCTGTAATCTGACATGTTGTGGTGAAGCAGGGTCACTGCCTGCCAACGTTTGACTGTTTTCTAGCCTTTTGGATGTAAATTTTGCTGCTCGCAGTTGGCCCACTAACATCTTCTATTTCCCCATGCTTGCTGCATGCAGTTCCTCTGAAGAGGAAGATCTGTTCATTTAAGAAAAAAACAGACAGATCTCACGTCAATCTGAAATCTGTGACTTTGGTCTTGGAGGGGTCTGACCTGCTTCCCGCCGACCCGTAAAAGTACCGCACCCGACTCACGGAGTCCAGAGGAGAACTGGAAGTGGTGGCAGAGGGGAAAAAAAAAAACAAGAAGGGGTGAAAGAAAACGAGACGCTAACATCGCTTCAGTGTTCAGCAAAACCCACTGCGACACCCTTGCTATGCAACTCATCACGTGCATGAGACGGAGCCACCAGAATCTGGGGTCAAAGACCGGAAACAGAGAAAATGACACGTCGGACTCGTGTCCAGCAGTTCTGGGGTCAAGCCAAAAAAAAAAAAAAAAAGATTACACACAAACACAAAAGTGTGAGCAATTCGTGCAGATTGTGTGTATGGACATTAACAGTTGAGATTTAACTGCACTAAATGGGGCGTCTCAGCCCCCATAATCCTCTGCTTATGTTTGGTTCTGATCTACATTAAGTTGAGTCTGTTTGTTAACTGCAACCTAAAAAAGCGATGAGGCTTCTCCTTTAAATCAATCAGACGTGTCGCAGAGAGCAAATACCATGAGCGCACCTGAGTTAGTTGAAATAATCTCTTTTCTTTTTTAACACAATGACATGTACTCATTCCCTCTTCGTTTCTTAACCTGCAGAGGAGAAGCCAAAGTTCAAGTAAGTTCCCTTTTATTTTTACGTGACCTCATTTCAAACGAGTGTCTGATGTGAAAAGATGCCGAGCCTGTTCAGTAAGAGATGTGTCCCGCAGGCCCACCGCTCCAAAGATCCCAGATGGTGAGAAAGTGGACTTCGATGTGAGTACGCCCGAAGCCGACCCGGTTTCTCCTCGCCCGTTTTTGTGTCTTTGCCCCTGGCTAAGAGCCGCGTCCGTTCTCCCGCCATGCAGGACATCCAGAAGAAACGTCAGAACAAGGATCTGATGGAGCTGCAGGCCCTGATCGATGCTCACTTTGAGTGCAGGAAGAAGGAGGAGGAGGAGCTGATCGCACTCAAGGAGAGGATTGTGAGTCTGAGCGTTTGGGATGCGGTTGTGCTCGCTCGTGTGTAAGGGACGGAACGGTTAACGGTGTTACGGTAAAAGCGCTGTAAAAATTTGAGATGTTTGACTTCATCTCATTATCGCGGTCGATTACCAGGATATGTAATATCAGCCTCATTCAAGTCTGTGAGCGACTCACGACTGTGTCTCGCGTGAATATATAGCTTGTAGCCTCAGCATCGTAACGTTAGCATGGCGGAAAGTTTATCAACCCACTAAAAGGACGAAATCCGAGGTCTGGGCATATTTTATTTTTTTATGAATCCAGAGGAACAGCTGGTGGAGGACAGTTATCCTGTCTGCAGAGCGCTTGTTTACATTCTATTGTGATTTGTAGAAGCAACTTGAAGGAGCTAAGGCTAATGCTTCAAGCTACTGAGATGTTCAACCAAGAGTAACCTGGTCGACGCGCTTCGCTAACTCACATTTCATAAACGTTACCGTTGCGTGTTGATCGAAAAATGACCGGAAAAGTGTTCTTCTGATGCAGTTAAAATATTAATTTATTCCATTAACTCATCCAACAACCATAACGCCGGCAGTTAGCGCCACAGTGGTCAAAAACCTTTTGCCCTTCCGGGTCAAACACCTAACCAATAACAGGCAGCTACCTTTATACCTGACCCTCAGGTAACAACACAGCGACACCCACAGACACACAGAGTGAACTACAATTCAGAACAACATATTTGGCTCCTAAACAACTGTTTCTTTATTTACACATTTATACGTATTTAAGGTTCAGCTTAAAATCCAAAGTTTATTTCATTTGAACTTCACTATAATTTTTGTTCCTGATAATTGTTTGCATATTTTGACCTACTATGGTTGTTAAAGTGTTTATTTTAATATGCACCAGACAAATAAGCTTTGTTCCTGTTATTTATTTTGTTCATTTAAATTAAAACCTCTTTCTGTTCCAGTTGTTTGCCCTTTTAATGTGAAAGTTTCATTTTGATAAGATTTTGGCTTCTGATGTTTTAGTATGACAAAAAAATCACAAGATTTACCGAAATTATTTAAATGTTTTTTGGACATTTGTACAGCAATGAAGAATACCGTGATAATATCATAAACCGCGATAACCGCGATAATATCGTAAATGGCGATAATTTGGTCACTGTAATCGAGATATCAAATTTTCCGAGACCTGTCACGGCGGCGACTTCCTGTCCGATCGCTGACACGAAGCTTCCCTGAACGTGTTCTTCCTCCAACAGGAGAAGCGTCGTGCTGAGAGGGCTGAGCAGCAGAGGATCCGCGCTGAGAAGGACAAGGAGCGCCAGGCCAGACGTGAGGTCGGCTGTTTCCACCGCCACCAGCTCATCACGTCCGTAGCCTCGAGTGCTGGACCTCTCTCACTCGTAATTTTATTTTTTATTTTTTTGTCTGTCGTGAACCCAGGAGGAGAGGCGGATCAAGGAGGAGGCTGACGCAAAGAAGAAGGCAGAGGAAGAGGCCAAGAAGAAGTCTGCTCTGTCCAGCATGGGCTCCGGCTACGGCAGTCACCTGCAGAGGGTCAGATAACCCTAACCCCTTACCCCCTAACCCTAACCCTAACCCCTAACCCTAACCCTGCTGAACCTGTTTGTATTTAACAGGCCGACCAGAAGAGAGGAGGAAAGAAAGAGACTGAGAGAGAGAAGAAGAAGAAGATCCTGGCTGGCAGGCGCAAGCAGCTCAACATCGACCATCTGAACGAAGACAAGCTGAAGTAAGATCGGCTCCTACAGAGCATCCAGAATATTCTGCTCCATGTTGGTGTTGTTCTAGTTTTGTTTCATGATGCCTGAAAGGAAAGTAATTATGAAGCACAGGCGTCATTTAGGATGTGAATCCAGACTTTGTGGTTGAGTTTCTAGAAGCATCACATCCCTGCGTTCTGGTTTGTTTTTCTGCAGGGACAAGATCAATGAGCTCCATGACTGGATGCGCCAGCTGGAGTCTGAGAAGTTCGACCACATGGAGAGACTGAAGAGGCAGAAATACGAGGTGAAGCTTCGCAACGCAGAGATGTTCGGGTTTTGATGAGGAGAACACTCATTCATTCATTCATTCATTCAGTCATCCATTCATTCATTCATTCATTCATTCATTCATTCATTCAGTCATCCATTCATTCTGCTGCTCCTCTAGTCCCAGGTCTGTTCATCACAGTGTTATTTTCAGTTATTTTCAGTTATTTCCAGGTGTTTCCAGGTGTTTCTCCTTCCATAAACCCGTCTTGATCAGACCAGGAACACATCCAGATTTGTTTCCATCTACCAGCTTTGATTTGACCTTCTGCGGTTTTGGATCCAAACTTATAAAAAATTTAATCAAACCCACGTTGAGAGGGTTTTTAAACCGCCAGGTGTTTCCTCCTCACAGGTTCCTTTCTGCTTCTCTTCACGTCACGTTTCCTCTTTTGTTCAGGATAAAGGGATCTATTAATTTTTAAATTATTTTTTTCCCCTCAAATTTGAAAATAACATCTTAAATCTGACCTCATAGAAGTATTACAGCGTACAGTCCTGAGAGTTCCCAGGTGCAAACGTAAATCTGGGGTTTCTCAGCCGTGCGCAGCGGCCTCGTGGCCGTCTCTTGGTTGGAGTCCTGGTCAGCATCTGAAAGCCTTCATGTTCGCTTTGATTCCCTCCAGGTTACAACCCTGCGTAAGAGAGTGGAGGAGCTCAGTAAATTGTGAGTAGCGGCGCTGAGCAGAGTCTGTACCTGCCAGCTTCAGGTTTCAGGCCTCGGGCCTCGGGCTTCAGGCTTCAGGCCTCGGGCCTCGGGCCTCGGGCTTCAGGCCTCAGAGCTCAGGCTTCAGGCCTCGGGCCTCGGGCTTTAGGCTTCAGGCTTCAGGCCTCGGGCCTTGGGCCTTGGGCCTCAGGCCTCGGGCCTCGGGCCTCGGGCTTCAGGCTTCGGGCCTCGGGCCTCGGGCCTCGGGCCTCGGGCCTCGGGCTTCAGGCTTCAGGCCTCGGGTCTCGGGCCTCGGGCCTCAGGCCTCGGGCTTCAGGCCTCGGGCTTCAGGCTTCGGGCCTCGGGCCTCGGGCCTCGGGCTTCAGGCTTCAGGCCTCGGGCCTCGGGCCTCGGGTCTCGGGCCTCGGGCCTCAGGCCTCGGGCTTCAGGCTTCAGGCCTCGGGTCTCGGGCCTCGGGCTTTAGGTTTCAGGCCTCAGTCTTCAGGCTCACTGCATGTCAGCATGAAGGAAACCAGAGCGCCCAGAAAGGAGACCAACGCAGCTCTGAAGGGCCACCTGAAGAGTTTTATTCCAGAAAATTAAAAAAAAACAACAAAACAGTGGTTCTTTGTACAACGGAGTATTAGGGCCACAGTAAGAAAAAAAATCGTGGACAATGATTTTTTTTTCCCATTCCCTTACTTAGAGAATAAAGTCAAAATATCGAGAATAAAGTCAAAATGTCGAGAATAAAGTCAAAAGGGTGAGAATAAAGTCGAAATGCAGTTTCCACAATAAAATTGTCTTAAAGATTTATTCAAACCAATATCTATTCAGAAAAAGAAACTACACCGATTCTGGAAACTGCATTTTGACTTTATTCTCGATATTTCGACTTTATTCTTGCCATTTTGACATTATTCTCGACATTTCGACTTTATTCTCGACATTTCAACTTTATTCTCGACATTTTGACATTATTCTCGACATTTCGACTTTATTCTCGACATTTCGACTTTATTCTCGACACTTCGATTTTATTCTCGACATTTCGATTTTATTCTCGACATTTCGACTTTATTCTCGACATTTCGACTCTTTTCTCGACATTTCGATTTTATTCTCAACATTTCGACATTATTCTCGACATTTCGATTTTATTCTCAACATTTCGACATTATTCTCAACATTTCGACATTATTCTCGACATTTCGATTTTATTCTTGACATTTCGACTCTTTTCTCGACATTTCGACTCTTTTCTCGACATTTCGATTTTATTCTCGACATTTTGACTCCTTTCTCGACATTTCGACTCTTTTCTCGACATTTCGATTTTATTCTCGACATTTTGACTCCTTTCTCGACATTTCGACTCTTTTCTCGACATTTCGACTTTATTCTCGACATTTTGACATTATTCTCGACATTTCGACTTTATTCTTGACATTTCAACTCTTTTCTCGACATTTCGATTTTATTCTCGACATTTCGACATTATTCTCGACATTTTGACTCTTTTCTCGACATTTCGACTTTATTCTCGACATTTTGATATTATTCTCGACATTTCGACTTTATTCTCGACATTTCGATTTTATTCTCGACATTTCGACTTTATTCTCGACATTTCGATTTTATTCTCGACATTTTGACTCCTTTCTCGACATTTCGACATTTCTTTTCTCGACATTTCGACTTTATTCTCGACATTTTTCGACATTATTCTCGACATTTCGACTTTTATTTCGACATTTCAACTCTTTTCTCGACATTTCGATTTTATTCTCGACATTTCGACATTATTCTCGACATTTTGACTCTTTTCTCGACATTTCGACTTTATTCTCGACATTTTCTTTTCGACATTTTTCTCGACATTTCGACATTTCGACTTTATTCTCGACATTTCGATTTTATTCTCGACATTTCGATTTTTTTCTCGACATTTCGATTTTATTCTCGACATTTCGACATTATTCTTCGACATTTCGACTTTATTCTCGACATTTCGATTTTATTCTCGACATTTCGATTTTATTCTCGACATTTCGACATTATTCTTGACGTTTCGATTTTATTCTCGACATTTCGACATTATTCTCAACATTTCGACTTTATTCTCGACATTTCGACTTTATTCTCGACATGTTGACATTATTCTCGACATTTCGATTTTATTCTCGACATTTCGATTTTATTCTCGACATTTCGACATTATTCTCGACATTTCGACTTTATTCTCGACATTTCAACTTTATTAAACGATCCAGCTCTGGAATAGAACTCTTCAGTTTGTCGGTGCGTTCGCGGCCCGACGTGGACGTTAACGTGCTTCTGAGTGGCCCAGAAGCTCCCGTGGTCCGGTCACAGGTTGGGTAAGTGAGTCGCTGCAGGTCTACAGCCGAGCCAGATGTGCAGTCGGTTGATGTGTCCTTGTCCCTTTATGGGAAATCACGATGTGAAACCAACAGCCAGAGTTTCTTCAGCTCTGAGACCAGGTCTCAGAGGACTCAGTACAAAACATGACTTTGCATGACCCCGTCTTGATTTCCCATAATGCCTCAGTCTGGACCTTTCAGCCCTCGGAGCCTGTTTCGGGGGAGAAAAGGGAGCTGGTCTCCTTCCAGGTAAAGGTGTGAACCGTCTTAAAGCTGCTGTGTTGTTTCCAGGTGCTCACGTACAGGAATCGCATTGATGAGTTGCAGAAGCAGTAAGTACTCTGACCCTCAGTCACCACCGACATTTAACCCGCTGTCGTCCACGTGTCTGGAGACCTGTCCTGATCAGAATCAGATCAATCAGAATAACTCATTATAGATTCACGGTCCGTCTGTTCATTCAGTTGGGGGTGTATTTCCCAGCCAAGCATGTCACTGGCATCTTCGTTTATACACGTATTTGTTTATCTGTTGTTGACCAGATGTAGCTGATAATAAACTGAAAACACTTCCGGCAGATCCGCTAAAGCCGCTACTAAGGGTTAGCGGGTAGCGGGAGGGGCGTTCCCTCGCAAAGAACGCAATCTTCCACTTTGCTAAACCTGCTATCCCACCTGCGCTACCCGCTACATTATGCATAGTAGGTCTGTAGCGATACACTAATCTTGCGATACGATACATGATATTCGGCTCACGATACGATATATATCGATATTTATATTACAATACATTTACATCATTTTCCGAATAATTTTAAAGGGACAAAGTGATTTTGGTGACATCTTGTGAGTGTTCCAATGACTTTGTTTGAATTAATTAAACTGAAATCATCAATTACACATTATATGGCTGACAGGCAGCTTGCAAATGCTGGACAAAATGAATAAAAGATTTGTTGAGAAAAATAGTTTCATTTATTTAAACAGTGTAAATTGTTACTTGCAAGCTTTTAAAGGTGGAACACGGGGGTTTTGAAAGAAGCTTAGAATATCAATACCCACAGCTGAAAAATCGATACTCTCTGGGGGAATAAAATATCGATATATATCGCATAATCGATAAAATCGCTTAGCTCTAATACATAGGAGTGGTTAGGGCGTTCCACCTGTTAAATCAATCAGTGCGTCAGTAGCCATTGCCTTTAAGAGCAGGTTGCGCTACCCGCTAACCGCTATGGAGCGTCTTTTCATCCAGATCAGAGCAGCTCTAATGCTCAGCTAATCTGGGACTCTGCTGTAGAGCTTCCTCCTCTGCCTTCCTCCTCCTCCTCTGCACTGATATATACAGATAAATATTTTTACACAGACAATTGCTATCAGCTACCTGAAAGTCCCAGATAGTCAGTGTCCTCCCAGTAAACAAGCTCTGGTCGTCTATGGTTTAACTGGCGAGCAAGCTGTTTAAGATGATCTCTGCCATTTTCTCAGGGGTTCAACTTAGGCCAAATCACACTTTTTATACAAGAGTTAATTCCAGAGGTAGAGCCGTTTGTGCACGTTGATGCCATTTGGAGGCGCTCTTGTACGCGTCGACATGCAGGTTGCGGGTGATTTGACCACCCACTACCTGCAATCCGCGATTGCAAGATACCGAGTTTGCGGAAAGGGCAAAAGACACGCCCACTGCCACGCCTACAAAGTGATTAAGGGAGTCGGCATAACAGGTAGCAGCTAGCGTTCACAGGTAAGGGGAAGGGAACGATCGGGGCCTTACTGTCGGATTTAAAAAAGTAAAACAATTTGAAAAATGTTGCTCATGCAGCAAGAAGCACAAATGAGCAGCACGTAATGACCTGATAAAAATGATGTGAATGCGTTTATGTCGCGCTCATAAAGCCACGACGGCGGACTTTTGGATGACTTGTGTCTGAAAAGTCGCTCCCGAATCTGCTCTGAGACCGAATCCAGAACGTCTAAGAGACCAGCACACGTTCCCCTTTCACTGTTAGAAAAACAGTAGATTTATGTCAGTGAAGCGGTGAAACCGTCAGTGGTTTATAGATGATAAATCCCCCTTTTACCTTTTGTTCTGGTATAACCGTATTTTCTGGACTATAAAGCGCACCTGAATATAAGCCGCACCCATTCAAAATATAAACGAATATATATTTTGTCACATATAAGCCGCACCGGACTATAAGCCGCCGGTATCCAGGCTGAGAAATAAGATATTTACATAGAAAGATTTTGTACCAGAAGTGTTTTTTCACATACCTGAACTGATTCGCTCAGAACCCTGAAATCCGCTGAGGAACAAAGAAACTGACTGGACAAACTGATAAATCCAGGTGTGTCCGAGTAGCTACAATGGTCAGACACACCTGGATTAATCAGTTTGTCCAATAATAACAGGTATTGATGCTCACAAAATGAATGTAGAGTAGCATAGCCAACATAGGCTACTTAACAAAAACAGAATAGCCTTTAACTACTTGGTTTGTTTTTTGGTTTTTGCACTTCCTGCTAGAGCGCCCCCTGAGGGCTGAAGAGAAATTCATAGAAAAGCCGCATCTCTGTATAAGCCTCATGGTTTAAAGCGTGGGACAAAAGTAGCGGCTTATAGTCCAGGAAAAAAAAACGGTAATCTGCGTTTGTAGGGTTTTAATTCACTCGTGACGCTGGCTTGAGAGGAGGTTTTTAACTCCATTCTCGTCTTTGTCTCACCATTAACGCTCTCACCTGTCAAACTAGTCAGTATCGAGGACAAAAATAGACACGATGACCCTATCTGGACGTTTAACGCACAGCAACAGCCAACAAATATCGGAAGCATAAACGGTGCATCTCTGTGAAGCATGAAGGCCAGGTTTGTATCTTCATACTGATCTCTGTCGGCTCGGAGAGCCACTAACTGTACAGATGACTGTCTTACGTTTGGGTGCTGCTGGACTTTAATAATTCAGCTCGTGCAGGTAAGTGCACCATGAGGTTGTCGTCGAGTTCGGCTTTGTTAACTGCATCGTGGGATACCGAATATTTCTGCAGTTCCCTTTGATTAAAACCCCAAGAGATTAGAGCAAAAAAAGAAATAAAAAAACCAAAAATGAAGTAAAATAAAAATAGATGTGGAAATATTCAGGTTCATCAGAGGCGCTGGTGTTTGGTTTGCTTGTTTGCGTTTATATCTCCATTTGTGTGTGTTGAGGTTGGTTTTTCTGTCGTTTTTTTTGAATGCGTGTTTGCACAAACAACTGTCACAGAGAAGATCTGGAACAGACGCCACGCCTCAGGCGAACGTGAAGGAGTGTGGGCCAATCAGAGCTCGGTCCAACCTCCTCCCAGCGTGGCGCGAAATGTGACAAGCGTTTGTGTGAAAACCGAACCGCCGTCCGCCCAGAGTTCAACTCCGATGTTCTGACGTTTTTTCGATGTTTCTGTCCGTTCTGCATTACAGCAGCAAGAAGGGAGCTGCCGCCCGCCGCAGAAAGTAGACTGGCTCGCCCCGCGACTGCTCAAAAACCAAACTGCAACGGAAATTCACGAACACGCGCCTGACGAAGCAATGCACACTGTGGCAAAGGCTGCGACTCCGAAGAAACTAGCGATGCTGAGGTCTGCCCCGCGGCCGCCCGACGACATCCTGAAACATGCAACCAGGAGCCTTTAGCTGCTGCTCAGTAGGAATAAAAAAAAACAACGAAAATATATTTGCCGCCTTGCTTCCTCAGCCTCAACTGTTTGGTTCTCAGTATTTTTGTAAATAAAGTGTGACTCTTCAAGCCATGTCTGTAGATCTGTTGTTATTCAGAAATCAATAAAGTTCCATATTTTTAGATGTGCAATTTCACAGTCATTTGTTCAACACTGATTACAGATTGACTCAGAATAACGTAGAAATGCATCTGCACTGCGAGAGGAGGACGATGTTGTAGAGCCTTAACATCTGGAGCGCCACCTCCGTAGGACAAACTGCTCCTAAAGGTTTGAGCTCAGCTGTGACGGATACCGTAGTAGCCGTGAGAAAACATTTACAAACCAGCCTTTTCGATATCCTGTGATGTAAAACTGTTTGGTTTAATTTAGCCACCATCATAACTTCATAAGGCTAACTGGGACAGCACAAGATGAAACATCTTCACGCTAAATACGGTCCATCTAGTTGATGTCAGATGCTAAAAGACCCTCTTTTATTAATAGATGGTATTCACCGGCGTCACACATCTGGGTACTTTGACCACAACGTCACCATGTTTTACAGCTTTCCGGTACGGTTCCGGTTCTTCATTCGTTCTAGTGCAGTCCTGCGCTCTAAAGCTAATGACGTTAGTCGTCAGAAATGGACGAAAACCCCCAAACTGCAGCAGAAAGGCCAAAGGAAAAAAAAAAGCGTAAGTACAGTGATCCCTTATTTTTCGCGGTTAATGGGGACCGGCGCCCCCCCCTGCGAAAATCAAAATCCGCGAACTGTAGCCGGAGCCCCCCGAGCCTAAATAATGTGTTAAAAATATGTTTAAAACCCCCAAAAAAGTAGCGAGGCACTGCAGCGAAACAAGACAAAGGCTCAACTGTGGTCTTTCTGTTCCCTTTACAGCCTCTGGTCTCTGAACCGTAGTAAACAAACCGCTGGTATTGTGTTATTTTTGGCTCATAATTAGCGGCTAACACGCTAACAACAACAAAAAAAAACAGTCCGGTTTTCTCTACATGGAACTAGACTGCAGAATTGTAACTATGAAGTTCTCATGCCTGTAGTCTTCTCTATGACCACAAGATGGTGCTACCAGTCTGTGACCTGTAAGGTACCAACCTCTCAATGAGGTTGAGAGGAGGATGAGGTTTAGACTGGATGCTTTGAACATATACAGAATATAAAGTTCTGGAAAAAAAATGTCATTTTTGAACCCTGTATCTCTACGTCTACGACAGCGTCCGATTCAAGAGCGTCCACTTACCAAGTACTGATTAGGTGGGATAAAGTCATCAAACCGTAGTGATGGGCAGGCTTCAGGCTTCATTACTTCACAGTGGCCACGGTTACATTATGTTTTTTAATTCAGAATTAATTATTCCGTATTAAATAACTCAGAATTAAACTATTTTCCTTTGAGTTTACATGGAAAGAGTAATTCCGAATTGAGGTTTACATGGAAAACACGTTTGATCGGCTTTATTCAATTCCGCTTAAGGTCTGGGGGTTGGGAAGGGTTCTGATTGGATAGGAGGGGGCGGACGTCTTTACGTATTTACATCTACCGGAAGAAAACAAAGTTACTCGATTAGCAACAACATGGAGGACTACATTATTAGCATCCTTTTTGGATTTGTTTTGATTTTACTTTTGAAGCAGCAGCACAACAACATAATTCCACCGTTTACTGCGCGCCGCCATCTTGAAACTTTGTTTCGAAGTGAACGAGCATGCGCAGAAAGCCCGGAATTAATTTAAAGCAGAATGGCTGCGGAATTATTCTATTCGGATTTAAAATCAAAATAAACCAGCCACTTACTTCGGAATTAAGTTTAATTCGGAGTGGACATTTTCATTCGGAATTAGGTGTTTACATAGTAATTTTTAATCATTTTAAATCGGATTTAATTTTAATTCTGAATTAAAGAGGAATTAAACTTCCCATGTAAACGCACTGAGTGTTTTAAAGTGATTCATTTGCTCCAAGTGTTAAAATGTGTTTCTTTGACTCAGAACGTTTCAGTGCCTTTCATTGGTTTATAGCTTCAATACTTTAGCGTTTTACTGCGCACAAAGTGCTGTTTTACAGTGATCATGTTCACTGGCACAACTACTGACACTTCCATCAGATCTTACTTCACTAATATGGCATGAAATGAAAAAAAAAATCAGTATGTATAATTTCACTTTCAAGATGTGTCGGTCTATCTCCAGGTTGCAAACAGAGGTCATAACTTTTCTCTCACTCTGGGCGAAGGGTCGAATCCACCCATGAAAGTGGAGCTTTAAATGTTACGTCTAGTATCTGCTTTTATTAGAGCAGCATCAGAGCCATTGACTTTGAACAAAACTGTGAAAGAAGGCTGCTCTGGAGCCGATGCTTCATAAAATGAAGAACATTAAATAAATCAAAAAAATAATGTGATGGATAACCCAACACTGTGATTCAGCAAAAACATCTACAACACATGTTTGAGCTAAACAGGCTTCCGTAGTCTGCTGGACAGGACGATATAAATGATAAAAGAAAGTCACGATAGCAGCCACGGACCAACGACTCACCGTCTAGTGTGGTACAAACAAAGAATACAGATAAAAACGGAAAACTCTGGGTCGACAACGCCTAGTTGTTGCGTCGCCATGCTTGTCAACTCTTTCGCGCCAGCCTGGTTGTCACGGAAACGTGACGTTCTGCCGAGACTGCCACTGTCACGTGACATTCGGTGCGGCTCTTGGGGCCAGAGTGAAAACAACATTACAGTGAATCATTGAAGACACTTTAATAACAGCGACTACTACGTCAATGAGTTTCCCTTCGGTAACTTAAAATCCACACACAGCGCTGAATGAGTTTTACGGCACACAGCGACGTTTTGCGGCAGATCCGGTCAAACGGTGACGCAGCTGCTGTAATCCCAGTCCGCCACCAGATGTCGCTGTTCCTCCTCACAGAAATAAAGCCCGACAGCTTTGAAGCACTGGTGTTGTGCGGTTTAAAAATAATCAACTTGTTTTCTTTGCATTATTTGAGGTCAAATAAATGCTTTAAATTACAACTTCATGTATTTATTTCTAAGTCGTAAAATCAGAGAAAGTGATCATTTAGCGGTGGCCTGTTAATTTTCTGTATACATATTCATGTTTGTGCGTTTTAATTACATCCCAGATAAATAAGGAATCTGAAGCAGAGTCATGTTTTTTGTATAAATAAACCAGTTCATTTATTTGTCATTAACCTTTCACACTGTTTTCAGATGTATAAATATAAAGTTTAAGATTTTTCACAACAAACAAAAGCACATGGACAGAAACATTAAATACATAATTAATACTTTCAGTTTGAACAAATCAGCTCTTATTTACACGATATGTACAGAAACAGAAAAATGGTCCTCCGCTGCAGCGAATGAAAACAACTAATGACAGGATGGATTTTTATTCAGTTTAGAGTCTGGCTCTGATGTGGGGGGGGGGGGGGGGGGGGGGGGGGGGGGGGGGGGGGGGGGGGGGGGGGGGGGGGGGGGGGGGGGGGGGGGGGGGGGGGGGAATAAAATCACTGCAGTTCTCCCAGAAATGAGTTTTTACAGTTCTGCTGGTGGACGGGACGGTCAGCTCGGTTCCTTCAGGACTTCAGATGAACAGCTCGTGGAGGAATGTTAGTGGCTGCTTTATCAAGACAGATTTAAATGACGAAGCCACGTCTGAAAATGTTTTCTGCAGCTTAAAATAAACATACTTTCGTGGGCGAACCTGGAACAAATCGCTACGACTGAACCCGCCTCCACTTATCTGAAGATGAACCTGGAGATGAGCGCTGGAAGCTCATTTCTGCTGGGAAAATAGTTTACCGTCTTCAGGAATGATGATGTTTGCTCTCCCCCTTCATTAACGTTTAAGATTTTTATCTGGACAGTCGACAAATTTTATAAAAAGGCAGAAAAATACAAAAGTGTAATTTAGATTTTTTTTTCTGTCATAGTAAGAAAATTAAATAAGAATTTTTGCTTCTATCATCCCGTCTATCATTAAGACAAAAGTTTGTGTTTTTTTTTTTTTTTTTCTAAATGGACCTCTCTTGGAGTTTTCTAAATCCAATAGAACTTGATGTGAAAAACCCAGAATGAATGCGCGCTTATTTAGTCCTGGCAGGAATGAGCTTCTGCACAATCACAACCAGGGGAATAAATACAGAAAAGGTTTCAGTTGATGCAGACAGGTAAGCTGGTGGATACATGAACAGGTGAGAGAGAGGGGTCTATAGGACTTGGTAGATCAAGTTTGGATCCTGGCCTGCAGACGGCGAGGGAACCTGAGCGGGCCCCGGGGCCGTGTCGCCAGCCGGGACTGAGGCCGGGGACCCGGGGCCGTCAGCGGGGAGCAGCAGGCTGCTGGTGTCGGTGGAGATCCGCTCCACGATGCTGGACAGACAGTCCAGACTGGAGACGGCGGAGCGTCGGTCGCCCTTCGATCCTCCTGCACACGAGACCAGGTGAGTCAGAGGAGCTTTGATCACATGTTAAATCTATACTTTATAAACTTTATTATAAACAGGGAGCAAAATCTATAGATGTTCAGCTTCACTAACAGGTGACAGCCGTCTGGTTTCCCTCATGACTGTAACCTGATGCTCAGCAAAGAAGCAGCCGAACATTTGAACAAAATCTGATAAAGATTTATCAGAGAGGAAAAGTATTAGACTCATTTCTATTTTTGCATTTGTAATTTATGTTTTTATATATATGTATATATTATATATATATATATATATATATATATATATATATATATATATATATATATATACATACACACCACCCACACACACACACACACATATAAATATATACATATATATTTTTTTTTCTACTAAATTCATCATTCAAATGAGCCTTTTATCTTTTATTATGAGCTGATTTAATTGACGCTGTTTGTTTTAAGCACCACAGATGAAGAAAATGGTTTAGAACTTTGTGTTATGAAAGTAGCTTCTTACCCTTCGGAGTCTCAGAGAAATACGAGCTGCTGTCATAACTTCCTCTGCGGGTCGACTGGCACGTCGGCCCGTTAAAATCCGCCTGGAAGGAAAACGAAAAGTCACTTTATTCAACAGGAACACGTTTGTATAAACTTCCTCACAGCACCGGTAAATTATTCTGATTTATACGGAGGAAAAAAAAAGACATAATTTTGCAGTAATAAAGATTCAGGGTAAAAAGAAAAGAAACAAGAAATAAAAAATAAATATATCAGCACAGAAATTATGTAGCAGGAAATAATATATAATTTTCTGCATAAAAAATTTGAGTAAAACAAAAAAAAATGTTTCATGCCAATAAAACAAAATTTTAACAGTTTTTTAAAATAATAGTATTTTTATTATAATAATATCCTCTTACATTTAGTAGCTATCACTGGTTGGTTAGGCTGCTTTAATTATATAATATAATTACATTCTATACACACTTTATAATTTATCTGGGGAACGAACTATTTAATTTAAGCATTTAAAGAAAAAAGAAAAGAAAAGAAAAGAAAAACGCCTTCAGGACGTAAAATTAACGAACTTTAATCTCTGCTCTCTAACTTTAGACAGCACAGATTTGATTTAAAATGCTAATACGACACTAAGGAAAAATAAAGAAACGTTTTTTTATATATATATTTATCTGTTCTTTTACAACAAAACGTTTTGAAAACTGGTGAAAGACGCGTTCCTGTTTTTAAAGCGACGCGTTAAAGTGAGTCAAACTTTTAAAGGCAGTTTTACAAAAAACAAATAAATTTAAAAAAAAAAAACAACAACATCAAGAATGAGAAACGAATTTTTAAAATAGACATGAGCAAGAAAGCTCCTGATGAAGCAGACGCAGCAGGGAGCGGCGCGTCCGCGCGTAAAAGGCGCGTCGGAGCTCACCATGCCGTCGGAGCAGTTGGAGCGCGGGCTGGACGCGTCCGAGTCCCCGCTGTAGTGCTCCAGCACCGGGTAGAAGCCGTCCTCCTGGCCGCCGCCGCGCAGCAGCGCCTGCAGGGACTCGATGTAGCTGATGGCGTTGCGCAGGATCTCCACCTTGGGCAGCCGCTGGTTCGGGTTGGCCGACGTGCAGCGCTTCAGCGTCTCGAAGGCGTCGTTGACCTTGCTGAGCCGCCGCCGCTCCCGCAGCGTCGCCGCCTTCCGCCGGTCCGCGTTGGTGGTCTTCCGCTTGCAGGCCTTGCAGGCCCACAGCAGGCAGCGGCCCGCCTGGTGGTGCCCGCTGGGCGCGCGGACGTGCTCGTCGTCCTCCGCGCCGTGGTGGAGGTGCAGGAGGGAGGACGGGGAGGAGGAGGAGGAGGAAGGGGACGACGAGGGCGAAGAGGAGGAGTCATCCGGCTTGAGCAGGCCCACGTGCACCAGCCGCGGGTCCAGGTCCTCGAAGAAGTGCATGTCGCTGGTGTTGAAGCAGGGGTCGTCGTAAAAGTCATCAGCTGCGGGGATGGGGAAGGAAAGGTCTGATAACTCCATGACTCAGTCCAACAAGCCCGAAAAGGAGAAAAATCCACCGGAGCCAGAACCAGAACCAGAACCGGAGCGGGAGGCGGTGAGGTTCGGAGCAGATGCTGGTGTTCAGGGGAATGTAAAGTCCTGTCACTCACTGTTTTATACCGGGTCAGCTGTTGGCCTGGATGCTCTTATACCTGGGAGATCTGCGGGGGGGCGGGGCCAGAGGATGGGGGGCGGGGCCAGAGGATGGGGGTCCGCGGAGGTCGGACCAATGGGGCGGCGGAGGGAGGGGCTAACAGCTTCACGGTCATCAGCGCGGGCCTGTAACCCCCCCCCCCCCCCTCCTCTAGTTTTAATGCTCTCATTTAGACTCCTGAAGCTGCATTTTAGGGCCGTGATTTCATCCAGAAACACACAAAACACACAAAAACAAGGCGGGAAACTAACAGGGCAAAAATTAAAATAATAAAACCCCACATTCTCTACATCTCAGTGGCTTGAGGTGGGACTATAACAAGCAAACTTATAAAAAATAGAGCAAAGATGAGTCTATTTAGCTGCAGTGTTTTTATTATTGTTAGTAAGAATATGAGATAAATGAATTCCTAAAAATGGAAGTTTATTTTAAGTTCCCCATTTATGAACAGGGATAGATTATGATTATTATTATTTCTGTAACAAATTTGAGTTTTCTTTTTTTGTCTTTCACATTGTACAAATATTGCTGCATGAAAATGTTTTCCTTTGACCTCCATATGATCCAGGTCCTGATCCAGGTTTCTTCCTCTTAAAGTGGAGTTTTTTTCTTGCCTCTGTTAAAAATTTTTTCTCCCTCTGTGGGATTAATTTGGATTAAATATTATAATTTTAGTTAATTATATTTGCTCTGGGTCTCTGTAAAGCGCCTAGACAGTTGACAGACGCTATACAAATAAAATTGAATTGAACTGAATTGACCCTGAATTTTGCTCATTTTGTCACTTTTGTAGCAGAAGTGCCTTCAGCCAGTGAGCCAGGTGAAAACAGAAAAGGTGAGAAGAACAAAAAAAAAAAAGAGAGAGCGAGAGAAACGTCAGGGTTGCATCCAAAGAGAAAAATCAGAATAAAGCTGTCATGTTTCTGATATCTCCTGAGAGAAATATAATGACAGTAAATATGAACGTGTGAACCATGAAAAATAAATGTCAGTTTATTTTTAGCTGGATGCAGTTTTGTCCACTTTGTGCTCTCAGAGGAGATTAGCTGACCTCCTCTCAGCTGTCACCACTTCACCCTCCATCCACAAGCATCAAAATGCAGATTATTCAATTTCACACGGCGGGGCCAAGCCTCACCTCAGCCTGTGCGGCTGCAGCGGACGGCCGCGGCCGCCAGGGGGCGCTGCAGAGCGGCTCCTGCAGAGCAGAGCCTCCTCCTCCTTTACACCTACAGCTAAATCTTCTGAGCTGACGGCCCTGCGCTTGTCAGGGTCCCTGACAGATGGTTGACAACTGCATTCTGGGGATTCTCAGAGTGTCTCAGAAAATATGCAAAGATGATAATTTTCATTCCAAAACTGATCGTCAGGACCTGGAACAAAGAGACTAAATGTAAATGACATTCACGTTTCACTTCCAACTATGTTTTCAGCAGGCAAGAATCATGACCAAATTAAGTCAGTATGTAATATTCAAATCCATGTTTAGTGGAAAAATATGGAAATATTAGCTGTAAGTGCAAACCAAAATATGCTTATTCTTATAGTTTTAACATTTTTTTTTCTCAAGCAGCCAAAGCCGGGTGAACCGTCTGTTGCTGGTGCATGAGCTTCAGATCTACAGTTTCTCTGTGCGCTTTAATGTGGGCCTTGTTTACCTGTTTTATTTTCGGAGAAAAGAGAAAAACAAACAATGTAAAAAATGCACCAAAAAAAAAAGACAGTTTGCATATTTATTCTCACACTTGACATCCCTCCACGTAAATGCAGAGTCTCCCACATCATCCCAGACTTCTCTTTGATCCAGGTGAATCATCTTCTGGCTCCGCCTCCTCAGGAGCTCAGCTGCAGGTGAGCTGCAGAGGTTCCTCCTGCAGCTGGTGCAGCAGCTACGTCACGCAGACCGCCTCAAATCAAACTTTACGCATCAGTAAATACAGTAAACCCTCACACTTTGGTGAAAGACCGCGATGTGGAGTACCCCCTCTACACTGTAAAAAAAAAAATCGTAAAAAAAAAACTGTAATTTTTTTTCCGGCAGCTGGGGCACCAGAAAAATACAGTGAAATAACAGAAAATTACTTTCTCATAAAAATACAGTTTTTTCCATAATTAAAATACAGTTTGTAGATTTTGCCTTATTTTCAGGTTGTTTTTAACAATAAATTAGAAACATTTTAAAACAATTAAATTACCTAGAAATATGGTAAGTAAATGCTGTATTACGAATAATAATGCTTAAATTTACAGAAATGTGCTGTTATTAATTGGTTTCAATGACATTTTTTGTCATATTGACATATTCTGGGTTCAACTCATCCTGGTGTTGGTGAGCCATGCTCGCCACCACAGGCACCAGTGACGATCGCCAGACTAAGTTAAAATACAATAAAGATGCTAAAATGGAAATAACTGAAGGAACTGTGATTGAAAAATACCTGAATGCAAATTTGTTTGCCCCCTCACGCTAAAACCGGAAGTGTAACCATGGCCGATCACATGGTGCGTGACGTCACGCCGATATCGAGAATCGCTTGAGAAAAGCTTGAGTATCAATCTTTTTACATGAGTATCATTCGATATCAATACCAGCGTTGGTATCAATATTATCAATATTTGGATCGATCCGCCCACCTCTACAAAAGTAACAATTTTACAACAAAAAGCGGAGATCCACGTTGAGATCCACGTTGAGATCCGCTGTTTCTGTGTTTTCCTGGTGCTCATGGGGGTTTTCTCCAGGTTGTGTTCCTGTGATGGACTGCAGACCTGTCCAGGTGGACCCCTGCCTTTCATGATTTTCTGAAATTTGAGATTTGATGTCAAAGTTGAGATTTTTGCAAAATCTGTGACAATTACAATAAAAATGTTTGATTTTAGGACACAAAGTCATCAGATTTGGTCAAAAAGTTTTGATTATGAAAGTCAGTATTTTTGAAAAAAAAAAAGGAATATTCAGTTAAAAAGCTGCGATTTTGACAAATTTCCAATATTACGTGACGATGTGATAATCAGTGCGTTTACAAGTTTACTTCTTCTTTAATTCAGAATTAAAATTAAATCCGATTTAAAATGATTAAAAATTACCATGTAAACACCTAATTCCGAATGAAAATGTCCATTCTGAATTAAACTTAATTCCGAAGTAAGTGGCTGGTTTATTCTGATTTTAAATCAGAATAGAATAATTCCGCGGTCATGTATACACTCATTCCGCTTTAAATTAATTCCCGTCTTTCTGCGCATGCTCGTTCTCTTGTCCGTCTGTCGTGATGACGCTTATATTCCACGCTGGGCTTGTTTTCAAAACAAAGTTTCAAGATGGCGGCACGCAGTAAACAGTGTTAAAGAGCAGAGACGATTTATTTAATAAATAGCTTGGAGGAACTGGAAATAATTAAAAGAACAGATGGCAGGAAACATAAAAATTGTGAGCTTTTCAAAGTTGTAGCAGCCAGGTTAAATGAAGGAGGTCGTAAATACGTAAAGACGTCCGCCCCCCATTCAATCAGTAGGCATTTGCCGAATGTGCAAGTAAAAGTGGCATATCATGCTAGTGGCTGTGCTCGTTTTTTGCCCAAATTATGCTCAAATTATGCTCGCTTTTCAAAATTATGCTACTTTTTTAAAAAATTATTCTGTGCACAAACTTCACAACTCACAAGACAAGTTTGAAAATGTATTTTATTAACCCTGGCCTGACGTTCTGGGCCCGGTTGTTCAAAACCTGGGTAACTTTATCCGGTGGTTAGGCCTATACGGCGGATAAATCTGCGGATAGTTATCCAGCGAACAAAAATAGGTTGCACAAAGCCTGGATAGCGGGGTGGATAACTATCCGAGGATAGCTTGATCTGGGTCTCTGTAAAGCGCCTAGAGACAATTGTCATTGTAACAGACGCTATACAAATAAAACTGAATTGAATTGAATTAACCATCGCGTGTAGCAGAGCGTGACACAGTTTGCACAAGGTTTTGGACTCAAATGGCCTCCAGTTACCATGGTAAAGTATGCAAATTTTGAGTAAACAACGAACTGTGCGTGCGCTAGCAGCGCGCGCTGGGTTTCAAAACAAATAAAAACATATACAGTGAAAACTAAACCATGCAGTTTCTGACAAAGCCATTGATAACAAATTTAACATTGAATAATCTCGCTCGTTTCTGAACCACGCAGTCCAGCTTACTTCTCTAATTCATTCTCTAACAGTTAATTAGCGCTTATTATATTGAAGCATCACACTTGCTGTTAATAACTGTTAATAGTAATCTATCGTTTTTAGTAGCTGAGATCTTCGTTTTCTTGAATTATTCTAAAATTGTGCTATTAAGACAAGAAAATATATGGATTATGCTAGCAGTGCTTATTTTGGAAAAAGGGCAAAAATTCCTCAGATTATGCCAAAAATTATGCTAGCACAATCGGCAAGAGCCTACCAATCAGAACCCTTCCCAACCCCCAGAGCTTAAGCTGAATTGGATAAAGCCGATCGAACGTGTTTTCCATGTAAACCTCAATTCGGAAATAATATTTCCATGTAAACTCGAAGGAAAATAGTTTAATTCTTAATTATTTAATTCGGAATAATTAATTCCGAATTAATAAACATCATGTAACCGTGGCCAATAGAAGATAAAGTTGAAGTTCTTCTGCATTATGTAATAAATCAAAGTGACTTCAGCGTGTCCTGTGTTGGTTTGAGCTCCTGTTCGTGTCTCTTTAAATGTTTGACCGACTCACATTCATACCGCTGACACGTCCTCATACCTCTACTTTCTTCTACCTGCTTCACCCTGTTTGGCCTGGTGGTGGGGGGGGGGGGGGGGGGTGGAGGGAGATGGAGGCTGGAGCTTCTGAAATCTGTCATCGGGACAGAGACGGTCGGGTCCCTGGGTCGGGTCATCGGCCCATCACGGGGCCAAAAGTGTCATCTTAGATGTTGATTCTAAATGTCCTGCTGACACTGAAACCCTGATTTGGCAGGATGCTGTCAGCTGTGACGTCACACGGGTCCATCCGTCAATCTCAATCTTCAGATACTCACCTACTTCTGTAGGTAGGTGGCTGCTGCAGTCCAGGACTATTTCTGTGCTCTGGAAGCATCGCTGCTATGTTCTTATGTTTTACGTTGTGTTTACTTGTTTTTTTAACTACCTGGTGTCACATTTCACTGAGAAGATCCACAGCAGACGACGGACTGAGTTAACCCAGAGCTGAAGGAGCCTTTGCAACTGAGTCATCCTCCAAAAACTAAAAAAACACTGTAAAAAAACTGTAAAAAACAAAACAGGTCTGAAAGTTTTCCCAACAACGCGTAAGAGATGGATAACGAGCTGTCCCAAACCGCTGCTGACTGAGTCCCAGGATCAGGCCTGAAACGATTTTTCACGACTCATAAACCCGAGGCGGCGGTCGAAGGCCGCGCTGTGACACCGCAGCGCCACCGCTGAACCCGCCGGCCATCTGGAAACGCCATCATCGCCACCGTCCTTCTGCCAGCAGCATTAATCTCACCAATTTTCCGGACCTTCAGGGGTTTGGGGGGGGGGGGGTCTTCACCCTGACCTGCTGTTACGGCCAGGAGCGGCTCTTCCAGGATCCTCCCTCACCACCAACCTACTCGGTACCGCGACCAGATCCCGACCCATATCCCGCCTCCCAGCCGGGTCACGGGTGCCGAGCCCTCGCCAAGAGCTTCCATCCAAAAAAGAGATGAGTGCTGTTACAAACAAAAAAAGAAAAAGGAAAAAAAAAAACTCAACACCTGCTCTGACAAAATGATGGATAGCAGAGGAGCAAAATAAATCCTGGTGCTGGAATGTTTTGGGAAGAACATTGGGAGTAAAATGAGAAGGCTGTTACAGACTGAAGCTCCTCTGTCTCACAGATAACGTTCAGATCGTAAATTTTCTTTCAAAATGGATCCGCAAATCAGCTCTTCACAGCGGACCGTTTGAGCACATGTGAATCCGGCCACGGCGGCGTTCGTCCCGACGCCCCGCTGAGGTGACAAACGCTCGTAGACGTGATCCCTGAAGGAGCGGAGCAACACTGATGCAGCTCTGCTAAGTTTAATGTTGATACCTGCAGGGTTAAAACAAAGTAGACGACCTCCTCGCTCGTTCGACTGGATCTGGAGGACTCAACGTTCCCACAGGCCTTCAGTCCTGATGCGTCCCTGCTCTCAAGCACGGCGGTGGGAGTATCATTCAGTGGGTCTCTCTGTGACCGGGCTGCTCAGTCACTCTGGAAATGCATCTCTGAAGGAACCGAGAAGGTCCTCAGGTCCTCAAACGTTTGTTACGGGATGAAAACGCTGCAGCCAGTCTTGCAGCGAGGTTATTATCGTTAATGAAAACGAACGAAATAACAAAAACTAGAATTGAAAAAACATTTTTCGTTAACTGAAATAAAATAAAAACGAGAGTTTTTTTTAAAAAAACGATAACTAACTGTTTATAAAACGAACTAAAAATAACTATAATAATGTCAAGAACGTCCTCCGTTTTCGTGTTTGTAATTTTTTTTCTCATAAACGTTTGAAATCTATTAACTTTGCTCCGCTGTACAACAACAACCGCAAAAAAAAAAAAAAAAAAAAAAAAAGTGATCAGCAGTGATGGCTGCGGCAATAGTTGGGAGAAAGCTGCACAGACCTTTTTTTTTTTAAACATTTGTTTATTTATTTTTGATGACATAACAAAGTCACAATAAAGTCAAAAATAGGTGACATTCCGTAAAAAAGAGTAAGAAAAAAATTTTAAACAAAAAAACAAAACAAAACACAGCAACAACAAAACACACACACACACACAAAAAAAATAAAAAAAATAAAAATTTTAGAATAAAAAAAAAATACATAGAACAAAACACAAAATTGGTCACCCACTTCAAAATAAAAGTGCAATATAGTCACAGAGAAAAGTAAAAAACATTTCCAGCATGCTACAAATTCACACAGGAAAAATACACAGGAGTGGGTTTCCTCCGGGTACTCCGGCTTCCTCCCACAGCCCAAAGACATGCATGTCAGGTTAATTGTTGGTTCTAAATTGCCCGTAGGAGTGGATGTGCGTGTGAGTGGTTGTTTGTCTGCATGTGGCCCTGCGATGGACTGGAGACCTGTCCAGGGTGGACCCCTGCCTTTTGCCCGTAGACGGCTGTGATAGACTCCAGCAGATCCCCGTGACCCTCCGGAGGATGAAACGGGTATAGATAATGGATGGATGGAAAAATACACAGTCGACAATCAGGTTGGCTGCTCTGAAACAGCAGTAAAAGTCAATCCCTCAACATACGCAAAAAATGGACCCCAAGTCTTATAAAACTTTGCAAGTGAACCATGTATTGAGGACCTAACTTTTTCCAACTTCACAAACTGAAGGACGTCCCTGATCCAAGAGGAATGAGAAGACGGCGCAGAGGACTTTCACTTCAGTAAAATCAAATGTCTAGCCAATAAAGAGACAAAGGCTACAAAGTCTGCTTTATATTTAGAAAGTTGCAAAAGAGGCACAGTCCTATTTGGGATGTCTTTGACTATGACTGTGTTAACGATAAAAATAAGTGTCTTGTTGTAGAAGCAGGTGATACAATGTGTGGAATACTTCTCAAGGAGAAAAAACCCACAAATCTGAAAGTCCATTTGAAAAGCTCACACAAGAAGGCTAACCAAGACTAGCTGGATAAGCTAGCCTAAGCTAGCCCCCTGGAAAGAAGGCTAACAAGACTACTGGACCTAAGCTAGCCTAAGCTAGCCCCCTGGAAAGAAGGCTAACCAAGACTACCTGGATAAGCTAGCCTAAGCTAGCCCCCTGGAAAGAAGGCTAACCAAGACTACCTGGATAAGCTAGCCTAAGCTAGCCCCCTGGAAAGAAGGCTAACCAAGACTACCTGGACAAGCTGCCTAAGCTAGCCCCCTGGAAAGAAGGCTAACCAAGACTACCTAGATAAGATAGCCTAAGCTAGCCCCCTGGAAAGAAGGCTAACCAAGACTACCTGGATAAAAGCTAGCTAAGCTAGCCCCCTGGAAAGAAGGCTAACCAAGACTACCTGGATAAGCTAGCCTAAGCTAGCCCCCAGGAAAGAAGGCTAACCAAGACTACCTGGACAAGCTAGCCTAAGCTAGCCCCCTGGAAAGAAGGCTAACCAAGACTACCTAGATAAGATAGCCTAAGCTAGTCCCCTGGAAAGAAGGCTAACCAATACTACCTGGATAAGCTAGCCCCCTGGAAAGAAGGCTAACCAAGACTACCTGGATAAGCTAGCCCCCTGGAAAGAAGGCTAACCAAGACTACCTGGATAAGCTAGCCTAAGCTAACCCCCTGGAAAGAAGGCTAACCAAGACTACCTGGATAAGCTAGCCTAAGCTAGCCTCCTGGAAAGAAGGCTGACCAAGACTACCTGGACAAACTAGTCTAAGCTAGCCCCCTGGAAAGAAGGCTAACCAAGACTACCTGGATAAGCTAGCCTAAGCTATCTTATATAAGGAGGCTAACCAAGACTAGCTGGATAAACTAGCCTAAGCTAGCCCCCTGGAAAGAGAAGCTACAGCTGCAGGCCAGTCAGCGTTGGGAAGGAACGGGAGAAAACAGCAACTATAATGGACTGTTTCCATGGAGACCAGATAGCTGCTGGTCAGTAAATACACAGGAACACCACAAGCGGAAAGATGCATTGATAAATATGTTTATTGAGACCAGAATGTAAACACGACTATGTGATTCGATAGCCTTCAAAAAGTTCAGTGCTTCACTCCAACCAAAATTACAATCCTAATTTACAAAATAAAACTAAAACTAACACTGAAACAAAAAAAAACTAAACTAACACTAAGTATTTCAAAAAATGAAAACAAATAAAAACTAGCAAAACTGCTCTAAAAACAAATTAAAACTAACTGAATTTGAAAAACTAGACTAAAAACTAAATAAAAACTAAAACTAATGAAAAATTCAAAACTATTATAACCCTGCCTCGTCTGGGCCTGTGTCGCCCAAACGTGATTATCTCAGGGATCTACATCCACCTGGCTTAGATACTTTCAGTTGAGGCTCCAAATCCAGTTAAACTCCACTGAACTCTGCGTTCAAATGTTTAGTTTTACAGTAGAAATAAATACTTTTACTGCCTGGTACAAAAAAAAATGATCATTAGATCGATCTAGAAGCCTTGTGAACTGTGAATTTTTGTTTATCAGGTAAAATAATGTAAAATCAGAGATTTAAGTCTAATAAGGGACGTAGTCTTGTTTTGATTGAAAATGAAAATGAAAATGAAAAATACTTTATTAATCCCAGAAGGGAAATTCAACAATTTTTTGAAATTCAATTTGATTTGATTCAACATGACAGGACGGAAAAAACTGAGAAGAATGTTGATGTCCTGAACCTCACTGGAAATTACAGACAATGTTCACGGTGTTTCGGCGTATAATATATATATATATATATATATATATATATATATATATATATATATATATATATATATTGGTCCCTCTGAGCCTTGAATGACCCCCCAGTGAATGTTATGTTCAAGTAACGTCGGCATAATCGGAAAAACGATTTCTCAGTAAGGAAAATCAAGAATACTCCCTCATGCCAGAAAACAACTCGTTAACTCGGTCATAATTTTGGTAGTTGCTGACTTGAATCGATATTCTCAGTATTTTCCCACATGTTACACAAAAAAATAGAAAAAATAGAAAAGGCTGAAAGAACGACGAGCAAACGAGGGAACGAAGGAATTTACGTTACACCTTGAATGCAGCATTGCGGAACAGTGCGCTGATAAAAACAAACAAACATGGCGGCGATGGTGTAGAACTTCGTTAAAGTTTCAGAAGACTACTACTGAACCTCATTTACTTTAATTAAAGGCATTCATTTGAATGGAACCACAAGCCAAAATCCTTTAAACGTAATTTCTTTGTTACTATGGAGTGCACTTTTTCAGTTTATTCACACAGACAAGTCTAACTTGTGTCAGTACATTATGACCTGTGCATTATTTTTTATTGTCATTGAGGAATGAACGTTTTCTGTTTGTAATTCTGATGCATGTATTTCCATCAGTTCAAGGAGCCTTTATTTTTTTTATATCAGTCAGTAATGAACCTTATTTAAGTTGATGTGAGTTATCAAATAGGTTTGTTTGATAGCTTTAAGAAAATGTTTGAGAGGCTTGCCAATAGTTTTTCCTTGTAAAAAATAAATATCTGTTCATTTAAAGAATCAAATCTATTTTTGGTTTTGTTCATAGTATTGATGTAATGATCTTAGGTATATGTGTGTGTTATTGGTTATGGGTATCGGCCTTTAGCTGTGACGGCTACATCCTGATCCTGTCTGGTTTGCCTGGAGGAAGCCACTACGAGAGGAAAAGACTGGAAAAGTGCTGCCTCCGTGTACGTCACGCTCTGCGGTACTCAAGCAGCATCCATTTCCATAGCATGACACTACCTTTTTTGTAAGTTCTCCTAAAAGAATAAAAATGCTTTAAATTGAAACAATTATGAGCACATAAATACGTAGTGTGAGGACAGAAGACGATTAGACGGAGATCTTTACTGCATGTGAGACACAAATAGCGCAGACTGAAAGGAGAGGTGTCAACTTTCACACCTGCTGTCTGCTGTAAACCACCAACACTACAACAGCTCCATTGTCCCATAGATGACTTTACACTCACACATGCACACACACATGCACACACACACATCCACACAAAGCTGCATGAACTCAGAGGAACAAATCAACTCAGTACAAAGCTGTTGGCTCTGTTGAGTCTGTGGATCTGTGGCTGAATTCACTTCTGGACTCCAGTTTTCGTGGACTGACTGTAAAACACTGAACGTGTTGTGAGCATTTTTAAACTCAGTTGAACTGAAACATACACACTCAGTCCAGGGTGTCTTCTTTTATACTTGTAATAGTTGTTAGAGGTAAAGATAATGAAATTAATCTTGTTGCTGAGGCTACTGAAGCTCTGTGGGTCACGTTTATTTTACACAAATAGAGGAAGAAATTGGAGGAATTTCACAAAAGCGTGTTTATTAGGGCAACTTTTTTTCTTTCTCCCAACGTTGCTTTAGTTTGTTGAGCTTCGGGAGAACCTGGACCCCCCGATGTACCGGCCTCTTTAGGACTAGCCACAGAATTTAAATCAGGTTAAAGTCCAGATTAGTCCAGATCAGGATAAAGTGCAGATTAGTCCGGATCAGGTTAAAATCCAGATTAGTCCAGATCAGGTTAAAGTCCAGATTAGTCCATTTTAACCTGATCTGGACTAATCTGGATTTTAACCTGATCCAGGATAAAGTCCAAATCAGGATAAAGTCCAGATTAGTCCAGATCAGGATAAAGTCCAGATCAGGATAAAGTCCAGATTAGTCCAGATCAGGATAAAGTCCAGATTAGTCCAGATCAGGTTAAAGTCCAGATTAGTCCAGAGCAGGATAAAGTCCAGATTAGCCCAGATCAGGATAAAGTCCAGATTAGTCCAGATCAGGTTAAAGTCCAGATTAGTCCAGATCAGGATAAAGTCCAGATGAGTCCAGATCAGGATAAAATCCAGATTAGTCCAGATCAGGTTAAAGTCCAGATTAGTCCAGATCAGATTAAAGTCCTTTTAAAGGTCTGGGGAGCTTGGGATCACTGTCCTGTTGCCCACCAAACAGCTTCACCTCCTGAACAGATGGTCTCACGTTTTTGATGTACAGATGAGTTGCTGGTTGACTAACTGTCTGGAAGGTAGTTTAGTTCTCTGGCTGCAGAGGAACAAATCATAAACCCACAACTAATCCTGAGGGTCGGGATGAGGCCTCTGAGCTACTACACTGTGGTTGGTGTTTCCCACAATGACACGCAGAAACAGTAATTCCCAAAGTGTGGGGCGCGGCCCCCGGTGAGCCGTCGTGGTACTGCAGGTGGGCCATGAGAGGTCATTAAAGTTAAACAAATATGTTTTAAATTAGGCCTGGGCCACAAAAAAAATCGATTTTTATATTAATCGCGATTTCTTTCTGGGGATTTTTAAAAATAGATTCTCGTACAAGAATTGATTTTTATTTATTTAATGGTGGGGTAAAGAGTTCAGGTGGCTCCGTGGAAATACTCTGGGCTCCACCAGTCTCTTTTGTCATCTACACTTCCGGAAACAGAAACACGTGTGTCACCATAGTATCCCGAATGTGGTCAAATTCACGCAACAAAATGGCGGAGTGCAGCGAGCTTAGTACTTTCACAGAGCCAGAACTCTTTCCCCCACCGCCCCACGCAGACATTGGATTCAACTCCCCACAAACTCCCAGCTGGATCAGACAAGGCGTCGAGGGTAACTACAGTAGAGGTCTTCGGAACAACCCGAAAACCCGAGGTTCCGACCCGACCCGAATCGGGTCTCGGGTCTATTCAAAAGACGTGACTCCGGGTTCAGGTCTGAATCAGTACAGTTAGTCTCTGGTCCGGTCGGTGCTCTCTGACAGGCTGGGTCCGTGTTTACTCGAGAGTTAAAGATATTCGCTGTGGCAGCTAATATCAGGACTCGGGGCAGTTTAATTAATTATTCATTAACGTGGCGTGTTTGTCATGAAACAATCGTGTTGTCGTAGCGTGTTATTAGCGGTTTGCCCGGCAGCTGTAAAGCACAACGGATCGCCAACATGATAACGCTGCATGAGAGAACATATTTACGACACATCCTGACCGGTGTAGGCTATTAGCGTTAGCAGTTGCTACCAATAGCATATGAAAGAAAATAACAACGTGGATTTATTGTTGTTTACATCACGTAGCCTATGTAGCAACTGAACTGGTAGAAGAAGACAACTTTAGGTAAGAAAATCAAGTTTTATTCAACGCTAGAAAACTTTTAAAATTAGCAACAATAGCCTGTATTGTCTCGGTTCTATTCGGATAACTCGGTTTGGCACGTGGTCGGAAACTAAGAACTCGGGTTGGGTCGGTTTCGGGTTGAATTTTCATGGGTCCATTCGGGGTCGGGTCCATGAAAGTGGACCCGTGAAGACCTCCAAACTACAGCAATTGCACATTTTTTTAAATATTAAAACTTATTTAATTTTTATATTTATTATTATTATTTGAATGAATGAATGAATGCTTTATTTCGCATTAAACACAAAAATAAAATCATGTTTTTACAAAAGAATTTATCAGATAGCAACTGAAAAAGGAGCAGGCTTAAGCCTCAAGGCTTATTTTTGCCATCCTATACCATCAGAGGATTAACTGAATAATTCAGAATAAAACATCAGCACTAGTACATCATTACAAAACACAAGATAACTTAAACAGAAAAAGTGAATTTAATTCATTAAAATGAATTCAAATCATTACATTTCATTATAACTTTTGATAATATAAGATTTTAAAGACTAACATAGAATTACACATTTTTATTTCATCATTCAATCTATTCCATAATTTTACCCCCAAAACTGACGCACATCTGTACTTTAGATTAGTTGTGACTTTGTGAGTTTCAAACATTAACAACCCCTTTAAATTATAAACCACCTGCCTTAGCTTAAAAATTTTTTGAATACAAACGGGAATTGTCTTAATTACCCCTCTAAACATAATTTCTAATGTTTTTGAATATACAATGTCCAAAAATTTTAATGTGTGTGATCTTATAAAAAGCTGATTTGTAGAATCACGGTATCCAACTCCATTTATTATCCTAATAGCCCTTTTCTGCAGTTTAATTATTGGATCTGGGTTCGTTTTGTATGTATTTCCTCAAATTTCAGCCCAGTATGTCATATAAGACATCACAAGTGAAAAGTACAGCAAATGAAGGCAGCTCTTATTCAGTAAATCTCTTGTTTTGTAAAGAATAGAAATAGAAATATTTAATAATTAAAATAATAATATAATAATACTGTAGTATTATATATAATAATTAATAATTATATATAATAATATATAATCATTATAATAATATTTAATGTTATTATTATTTTTTTTATTATGTGATTTTTATATTTCAAAAATTGAAATATAAAAATCGCAATACTTAGTAAAATCGAAATGCAATATAAATCGAATCGGGACCCAAAAATCGTAGGAGAATCGAATCGGCACAAAAGCGTATCAGCCCAGCCTTATTTTAAATCCTCGATCTTTTTTAAATATGTTTTTAATTACTGTAAAATATTCATGAAATTATTAAAAAACACATTAAGAAGTAATAAAACAAACCAGTTAAGTGTTATTCTACTGTCATCTTAACTTATTTGCTGAGCCCTGACATTAATATCTCAACATTGCTTCTAGTCCTGTACGCTGGTCACAGCTGATCACAGCTGATCACACTCATACTTCCATATTATCCTATCAGAGCTCTTCGCTCTGAGACTGGTGCTGGGTACGATTACCTCGAATCAATATCACGATTAATAGAACATGTGGATAACAGGATGCCCTGAAGGGGAACCCACTTCTCTGGACTGGTGTGTTCCTGGATTCACAGCTTTGCTGCCTGCCGAGTAGGAAACGGTTTGTGTTGTCAAAAGACACACTCCGTAAAGACTTTCAGTGGGGTTAAAATCCAGACTCTTGAGGCATCACCATCTGGGAACACGTCTGTGAGATCAGGGAAGACGATCATGCAGAACGTTCTGGTACACGATCTCGCTGAACGTGGACCGGTATAAAAGGAGCGACTCTAAATCACAGGCTTGGGTATGATGGGTTCATCATTTAATCAGCCGCTCTTCTCACCCTGACGCGTTCAACATCAATGTTCAAACGGGAGACTCCTACATATTTATTCATCTAACCTTTAGATCACACGTGTCAAACACAAGGCCCGCGGGCCAAATGTGGCCCGTCACGTCATTTTATGTGGCCCCCGAGAGCTTGGGCATTATTGGCTTAAATTTTAAACCAATATTTTAAGACTTAAAATACGTTTTCACCGCTTTAAAGCGCATATTGACAATAAACTACATCTCCCATCATGCATTTCGTCGTTACCCACAACGATAACGGTAGCTATGAGCAAGATGATTTAATAGAACTGATAGACTTCAAAACCTTTACAAACTAACCCCAACATGTCCAAGAAAAGAAAAATTGATGCACAAAAGTATAACTTTTGTGTTATGAGGCGGGTGTCAGTCGTGAAAGAGTTTAATCTATGTCTGCATTTTGACAGCAAAACACGGAGCTAAGTATGCTAAATTTAGCCTACAAGAAAAACAAAGAACCGCTCCCACTTCTGAAACCAAGGTAATGTATACTCTTACAACCACAAACCCTGAGTTTAATATAATAATGACTTAAATATTTGAAACTTGAATACATAATAAATACAGAAACCATTATTTAACATAGAGAGACAAGAGAAAGATTGTTATTTAACATGTAATAAGGTGTAGTTTAATTTATTTGGGTTTACGTTCCATTTTGTTACATTCATGCTGTCAATCTGGCCCTTGGGGGGCCACCATGATGCTGATGTGGCCCTCAGTGGAAATGAGTCTGACACCCCTGTTCTAGAGTCATACTGATGGAATCTTCTCCACATTATTTATGGCCGTTTCCTGTTTCTAGAGTCTGTTGTATAACACGTCTGGCTTCATGGAGCTTCTATCCTCAGTACAGACCAGACCAGCTTCATTCAGCTTCATCCAGAGCGTCTACGAAGCTCTATCTTAAGAACACTGCCTCTTGTTTTGAATTCTCGTCTCTCGTCACATGACCCGGGTTATAAATACGCTCCGGCTCAGGGCTCACTTCAGACCTCACGTCTTCATGCTGTCGGGAAAACAGGTGGGCTGCAAAACAGGCCAACAAACACATATATGTTCATCTCCCCCGGGGAGAAAACGCCACTCTGTTCCATGTAATATTTGCTGTCATGAATGGGTTCATCCAGTTCATCTCAGTTTGAATCTGGGACCGTCGTCCTGCTGAACATTAATCACCGCGTTCTCCGGTGTTTCAGAAACATGTTTCAGCTCAGCAGCACTGTGAAGTTTTTCAAGTTCTCCATGTGTCATGTGTCCTACAAAACTATTATCAGGTGTAGGGATGGGCATTCGGTGTAGATTTATTTGTCGATCGTCGGGAGAATTAATGTTTAATAATCGATTAATCATTAACATTTTTATATTGAAAACTATCACAATTATTCTCGATATCGGCGTGACATTTGTTTTCCCCTTTGGCCTGGTTGCTATGGCCCGCGCATGCCCAGATGTGATCAGTGGCCCGAATGTTCGTGGTCGAGAATAATGTAACAGACATTTCCTTTTTCTTTTCTTTAAAAAAATCAATGATAATAAAAGAAGAGATATTGAGGAGACTACTTAACAAGGACAATTTATATCCCATTATATCAAGGCGCCAGTATTACAGGCTTTTTGTTTCTTAAAAAGATGCGCTTGTTGTGTGCTCGATGTGCACTGCAGCTCCTTCTGGGCCGTGCTAACACTGAGTTGAGGCTAGACTAGGCTAGGCTAGGCTAGGCTGATGATGAACCGCCTCCACCGTCCTTTACAAGGCTTGGATGCATGTTGTTCAAATGATACTTCATTGTCGTTGTCGATTAATTGTATTTGTAATTTGCATTGCAGTGATTGCAGTACACTTGCTCATTTTCTAAACGAAAATGGTCCCACGCCACACTTCACCGCGACCGCTTCATGATTAGGCGATGACCTACAGAAGCTCGCATGTAACAACTGAGGCCAGCCAGGGAAGGGTGATGGTGAAATGTTGCCCCCTGTTGGTGGCACAGCGAAATGCATCGCATTGTTTAGGACGTGCACTGATAACCTACATTCGGATTGTTTAAAAAAAAAAAAAAACATTCGGGTCATCGATGAAAATGAATGTGTTTAAACCAAATTCTTAATGATCAATCATTGATTAATCGCTTAATCATGCCCATCCCTAATCAGGTGATTTTGTTTGGGAAACGAGAGTCATGTAGTCATGTGACCTCGGGAGAGCTTGAGCGGGCAGACGGAGAGGAAAGAAGAGACGGTGAAGGACTGATAGTCACTGATGGACGACATGAATGCTGGACTGCTCCTGTGTCGACCAGAAAACCGCCAGGAGGACCAGGAGGATGAGCGACCCATGACCTCTGCTGGAGGTCGTTTCCAGTCATTGCGTGAGCCAGCCTCGTTAGCTCAGCGGGGGCTAAGGGCTAACAGTCGTTTCCCACCTGGAAACGAGCGACTGCTCGTTGTTCGGGGCTTGAAACGGTTTTGTATTCTTTCTAACTACAGGTGTGCTGACTTAAGTTAGTTTTCCACGACTATGGAGGTGGTTAAATGAGACTGTTGAAGAAAAGACATTTCAAAGTGTTTTGATTCGTTGCTAACTTTTATAACTCAGAAATGGTGCTTATTGATTTGAGACAGACGTGTTTTGTATTGTTTTTGGTGGAAACTCTTTAACTTTTAAAGGACTTCTGTTGAGTTGGTGTTAAGCGTTTATAGTATTGAGTCACTTTTACACGTTTCTGGTTTTATTTGTTTGTGGCTTTAAGGCAGCTGATCCCGACACTTCAACTACACAAGAGCATGATGGGAACGAAAGTCAGAGCCCGTCCTCGTATTAACAAGATAGAAGGGGTGGGGACAAGAGAAAGATTGTTATCCCAAAGAAATAGTTTTATTTCAGGATGTGTCTGATGGAGCATCACACTCTAAAACGTTTCATAGAAACACGAGACAAGAGCACATAAAATCTATTTATCAAGTTACGCCCACCTGGAAAAAGCAGCTTCATCATAGATAAAGAATTTTTCAGTTAAACAACACAATAATCATTGAAAGAAAGATGATCTGACTGTCAGAGGATGAGGAGCCTTTCTAAAACCCTTCCCAGGCTCCGGTAGATGATACCCTAAGTTCAGAAAAGACGTTGAAAAGTGTAAAACATGGACAAGTCTTTGTTGCAGAAGGGTAGGCCGGTCTGCAGACTGGATGCTGCTCCTGTCCGAAACAGGTACGAAGACGTGAAGCTCGAGGACTGGCGTTGAGAGGAGACAGTGACCGGCTGGGCTCAGAGGAAAATGGACACCATGTGGGATGACTGGAACTGACTTCTCATTTTTAGAGGAACCCATCAAAAAGCACAGCAGCAAGGGCAAAGACGAGTCCTCGTACGGCTCCTCAACTGTGTGAAGAGTTCGTTTCGTCGCTGGCGGACAAACCAACAAGTGACAGCGGAGGAAGTCAATATCCATCCATCCATCCATTTTCTATACCCATTTCATCCTTGAAGGGTCACGGGGATCTGCTGGAGCCTATCCCAGCCGTCTACGGGCGAAAGGCAGGGGTCCACCCTGGACAGGTCGCCAGTCCATCGCAGGGCCACACATAGAGACAAACAACCATTCACACTCACATCCACTCCTACGGGCAATTTAGAATTATCAATTAACCTAACATGCATGTCTTTGGACTGTGGGAGGAAACCGGAGTACCCAGAGGAAACCACGCAAGCACGGGGAGAACATGCAAAGTCCACACAGAAAAGCCCCAAGGTTCAATCCAGGACCCCCCCCCCTGCCGAGGTTTGAACCAGGAACCTTCTAGCTGTGAGGCAACAGTGCTAACCACTAAGCCACCGTGCTGCCCGGAAGTCAATATTTCTCCGCTATTGTAGATTTAACAGCAAACCGAGCACTTGTGGACCTGGAGTTCATGCAGCTTCACCAGACAGAAATCCAGCGCACAGTATTGTCACTTATTTACCTTTGTGAAGATGCAAAGATGCATAAACAGAGTCGTTTGCTCAAAACTCATGTTCTTGCACCCTGTAACCCAGGCAGACCTTGATATGTTGTCTACCTGCTGCCCAAAGCCTCTTATCCGGGTGGGAAACCTTGTAAAATCTTAAACTGATGGTCCACTTTTCTACCAGTTGGTAGAAACGCAAAATAAATGTGCTTAGACATATAAGTGTCTGCTGTGTTTTCACCGTCTGAGACCAGTTATTGACCAAAAGCACCACTTTATCCGTCGCTGATCGGACAGGATCTGTTCATTGTATCTGGCTGTTAAATGTAATGCTCCACGGAAACGCCAAACGGGTGACGGCTGTCAACAGAAAAAAAAAGAAACTTTCTTTTCTCCGTTAGAGACCACTTTGCTGGACGAACATGTGCTCCAAGCCTCCTTTCAGTGGTTCGGCATGATAAGTGAGGAAGCCCAGTGTTGGGCCGGTGAGCGGCGGGCAACAGCTGTCAGAAAGATCACAAGGACCCCTCCTGATGGCGAGCCAGCAGCTGTCGACGAAGAATCCACACCATCGTCATCAGCGGCAGAGTCCTCAGCTCACAACTCGCCTCATTACCGCCCTTAATGACGGTCAGACAGAGACGAGGTGAATACCGATGAGAGCGCAGGGACGAGCCGGCCTGCGGCGGCGGTGCCCTGTTTCACTGCTGGTACCCGACACCTCAGTCCGCCTCGTTACCCTATCAAAGTGCTGCTAGTCCCTTTTTTTTTTTTGCTTTATTGTATTGTAAGTGAAATGTAAAAGAGGTAAACCTGAGGGCTGGTGAGACCATGTTTCAAGCCTTTCACGCTCTGGTTGTCCAGGAACCTTCTGGAAACAGATAATAATAGAGCAGTAAAGTCCAGCGAAGGGAAGCGAAGTCCAAGTGGACGGGACCGGAGCGTGTGAAGTAGGATGGAGGCGCTGGTCCTGAGGAGGACGTGTCAGGAATGCAGCATTGATGTAGCTGCAGCAGCGTTGTCCGGACAACTTTACGACCGTACAGGCGGACAGAGATATTCAGCTGTTAGCAGTAAGTTTTTATTCATGCGATCTATCAAGAGTTATTTTCGAGGCGGCGCACATTTCACCATCAGCTGTTGCTGATGCTGGCTCAGTTGTTGCTAAGCTACTCTGGAGGTTTCCACCACACCTCTCGGCCTCCCTTGAGCCGAAGCTTTCCTGTCACACCTCAACTGTCTCTTCCCCCATCTCAGCCACGGACCTCGGGGCGACTCCACATCAGGAGACGTCGGGGCCGTCCCCTGTTCAGAAAGATTACTCAGCAGTATCCACTAGGGGTGCACGATAACTATCGGGCCGATAATGGGAATTATGACGTCATTCCGATAAGTCCGATATCACGACGAATAGCCCCGATAACATATATATTTTTGTCAACACGGCAGTGCCTCGCTCCCTCTGAGCCTTGAATGACCGGCAGTGAATGTTATGTTCGGCATTAATCAGAAAAACAATTTCTCAATCAGGAAAATCAAGAATACCCCCTCATGCCAGAAAACAACTCATTAACTCGGTCATAATTTTAGTAGTTGCTGACTTTAATTGATATACTCAGTATTTTCCCTCATGTTACACATAAAAAATAAAAAAATAGAAAAGGCTGAAAGAACGACTAGCAAACGAGGGAACGTGGGAATTTACGTTACATCTTGAATGCAGCCTGCAGCACAGCGTGCTGATCACAACAAACATGGCGGCGCGGAACTTTGTTAAAGTTTCAGAAGAAGATAGTTTGTTGGTTATTTGTGACGAATCCTCCGAGTGAATTCTACGAGGAGGGAAGCACAAGCTTTAATACGTAAAACCTGATCAGCCACCTACAACATAACAATCACTTCCATGGAGTTTTGAAATCACGCTAATGTGAGCTAATGCTAACGTGCGCAACCCAGCAGCAGTCTCCCCTCCCCTCTCCTCTCCCTCATTCCTCTCATCTAAAGCTTCCATGAGATTAAAAAATAAAAACTACTGAACCTCATTTTCTTTAATTAAAATTATTAATTTAAATGGAACCACAAGTCAAAATCCTTTAAATGTTAATCTTTTTCAGTTAGTAATTTTGATGCATGTATTTCCATCAATTCAAGGAGCCTTTATTTTTTATATCAGTCAGTAATTCACCTTATTTAAGTTAATGTGAGATATCAAAGAGGTTTGTTTGATAGCTTTATGAAAATGTTTGAGAGGCTTGCCAGTAGTTTTTCATTGGAAAAAATAAATATCTGTTCATTTAAAGAGTCCAAACTATTTTTGGTTTTGTTCATAGTATTGATGTAATGATCTTAGGCAGGGGTGGGCAATTAATTTTTACAAGGGGCCACATGAAAAACCTGAGTTGTGTCAGAGGGCCACATCAACGATAACTTGAACTTAATCCTGCTCAACTTCCTTCCATTGTAAAATGCATTAAATTATATATTCTAAATAGCTGGTACTGGTAATTAGAAGAATACAATTATTCTGTAGATATTTATATTAGGCTCTGTGAAATTGTGGCGTATAGGTCGAGTAAAAAAACAAAATAATCATTGATAAGTAGTCCAATTTATTCTTAACTTGTTAAATTCCTCAAACTGTGAATTACAACAACACATCTATAGAAACACATCAATAAAATGAATAATGTTTTAATGTTTTCCACCTCATTTTACCAATTCCTTGTTGGGTTTGCAGTTTTGCTAGCAATGCATCAGCCTCTATTGTGCGCTCTTTATCAGACAGATTTCTGTATTTTTCCTCATGCTTGGTCGTGTAGTGCGGATTCAAATTATAATCTTTAAACAGCGATCTGTGTAGCACAAATCATGGCTTCACCGTTTGGTGAAATACTTAGCGGTCCATGTCTTGTTGAAAGCACGTCATTTCTTGTCAACTTTTCTTTTCTTAGCGTCAGCACACATTTTAACGGCAGCATCACTTAGCGCTGTTTACCTTCATGCACGGCTCACATGCACGTGCCCTACACGGAAGTACAGATGGCAGATGGAGTCAGGAAAAACTGGGTTTAAAACTACTAAACCAAGAAGCCTGATGACACTGTTGAAGGACTTTAAGAGCAGGAGGTTAGTTCCATCCAAAAATTTATTTTTTTAAATTGAAGTTCAAATTTTAGAGTGGTTTACAATCATAAAAAAGGATTTTAAAATCACAGGTGAAGCTGGTTCTCCACCAATCAGGAGAGCATCACGGCCAGACAAATGGTGATGAGCACAACCAGAGCAGCAGACGGACAGAGAAGACATCACTGATGGACGCCCGAGACCACCAGCACTGCCAGCCTGCAGCTGCTGCAACAACAAAAGACAAGTTCATATAAAAACGTAAAAGAAAAAGCTCACATGAGAGCACACTGGAAATCAACGCTATACAAAAAAAAAAAAAAAAGGTTCTTCTGCCAGTGATGCAATATTCACACTGAAATCATGACTGGTTAGCGCTTCACAGTTTACAGCACCCTCATGCAGACACGCCCACATCCCTGCAGAGCTCACGTAGATGCTAATGATGGCTATCACAGCGGTTCGAGACCACAAACATAAAAGACTGGCAGGAGGGAGCTGGAGGAAGGTTAAACATGCTGCAACCTTTCTTTCAAACTTTAGTCCCTGCAACAAATTAAGCAGCACGTGCACTTCCTAACACCAAAACATGAGCGACGTGATGCTCACTGGCGGTCTTCGCCTACTGCATGAACATTAGAGGTCTTTACGGGTCCACTTTCATGGACCAGAACCCAAATGGACCCGTGAAAATTCGACCCGAAACCGACCCGACCTGAGCTATTATCATAAGTCCGCGAGTCCGAACCCGAGTCTTTAGTTTCCGACCACGAACCGAACCGAGTTACCTGAATAGAACCGAGACAATACAGCCCACAGTTGCTCATGTTAAAAGTTTTCTAGCGTTGAATAAATCTTGATTTTCTTACCTAAAGTTGTCTTCTTCTACCCGGTTCAGTTGCTACATAGGCTACGTGATGTAAACAACAATAAATGCACGTCGCTATTCTCTTTGTGGATACAGATGCTATGAGTAGCAACTGCTAACGCTAATAGCCTACACCGGTCAGGACGTGTCATGAATATGTTCTCTCATCCAACGTTATCATGTTAGCGATCTGTTGTGCTTTACAGCTGCCGGGCAAACCGCTAATAACACGCTACGGCAACACGATTGTTTCATGATAAACACGCCACGTTAATTAATAATTAATTAAACTGCCCCGAGTCCTGACATTAGCTGCCACCGCCAATATCTTTACCTCTCTCGAGTAAACGTGGACCCAGCCTGTCAGAGAGCACCGACTGGACCCGAGACTAACTAACAGATCTGAATCTTTAGTCACGTCTTTTGAATAGACCCGAGACCCGATTCGGTTCGGAACCTCTGGTTTTCAGGTTGTCGGGTTGTTCCGAAGACCTCTAATGAACATAAATTCACTACGAGGGGCTACTAATGCTAATTTTCCCTTTTATGCAGATGATATGATTATATATTGCTCGTCACCCTCATTAGTACAAACCTTGGAACATCTTCAGTCTGCCTTCGATATCATCTAGTCCCGTCTGTCTCATCTGATATTGGTGCTCAATGCAGAAAAATCCAGGTTTATGTTGTTTACAAAAACCAGAAAACCGACAGGTAATGTAAAGATCACAACCACTCAACGTACTGAAATTGAAAGAGTCCAATCTTATAAATATTTAGGTTTGATTATTGAACAGAATTTATCTTTTAATCTGCACATTGAAAATCTCATTGCCAAATCAAAACTTAAACTTGGGTTCTTTTTCAGAAATAAATCATGTTTTTCTCATCAGGTACGTAAAGACTTAATTTCAGCAACTATCCTTCCATTGTTGGATTATGGCGATCTGCTCTACATGAACTCTCCTGATAATTTACTGAGGAAACTGGACTCTGTTTACCACTGTGCTCTCTGTTTCATTACTGGACTCATCTCACTCATCACTGGTCCCTGTAGACCACATCTGGATGTCCATCTCTGTAGACCACATCTGGATGTTCATCTCTGTACACCACATCTGGATGTCCATCTCTGTACACCACATCTGGATGTTCATCTCTGTACACCACATCTGGATGTCCATCTCTGTACACCACATCTGGATGTCCATCTCTGTACACCACATCTGGATGTCCATCTCTGTACACCACATCTGGATGTCCATCTCTGTACACCACATCTGGATGTCCATCTCTGTACACCACATCTGGATGTCCATCTCTGTACACCACATCTGGATGTTCATCTCTGTACACCACATCTGGATGTCCATCTCTGTACACCACATCTGGATGTCCATCTCTGTACACCACATCTGGATGTCCATCTCTGTACACCACATCTGGATGTCCATCCCTGTACACCACATCTGGATGTCCATCTCTGTATACCACATCTGGATGTTCATCTCTGTACACCACATCTGGATGTTCATCTCTGTACACCACATCTGGTTTGTCCATCTCTGTACACTACATCTGGATGTCCATCTCTGTACACCACTTCTGGATGTCCATCTCTGTACACCACTTCTGGATGTCCATCTCTGTTTACCACATCTGGATGTCCATCTCTGTACACATCTGGATGTTCATCTCTGCACACCACATCTGGATGTTCATCTCTATACACCACATCTGGATGTCCATCTTTGTATACCACATCTGGATGTCCATCTCTGTACACCACATCTGGATGTCCATCTCTGTACACCACATCTGGATGTCCATCTCTGTACACCACATCTGGATGTCCATCTCTGTACACCACATCTGGATGTCCATCTCTGTATACCACATCTTTAAATCTGCTGCTCCATCCTCTTGGAATAATTTTCAAATGGACATGAAACTGAGTGAACTCATTGCTCTGGGTGAATTTAAGTCAGCTCTGAGGGAAAACAGTTCCCTCGATGGGTGTAATTGTTTTAATTGATTTATTCTGATGGTGCTGATTGTTTGTTGATTTGTTTTGTCTGATGTCTTTTTAACCAACTGTTGCCATTCTTGGCCAGGTCTCTCTTGAAAAAGAGATTTTAATCTCAATGAGACTCATACCTGGTTAAATAAAGGACATAAATAAACAAATACATCCGGGCTCACGAGCCTGGCGCGTCCCGACCGCTGGAGTCTGGCTCCTAAAGTGACCTGATCTCCACTGACCTCGTGTTAAAACGTCCAGCTTTGCAGCAGAAACAAACAGGTGTGCGTGGACGTGGACGTGTTTGACACACAGGTAGCAGTAAACCCGTCCTCCTGGATGCGTCCCGCAGCAGTTAGTGTTGTTTCGAGCGGAGAGCAGATCACAGCGGTCCTTCACGGACTAATGAAACTCGGATTACAGCGGACGGGTGAACTCTGTCATGTCAGTGTGGTCATGAGGGCAGCAGCCTCTCTGTGTGGTCTGCTGACCTTTGACCCGCCTAAGGAGCCTTCAGAGCGTTGAGTCAACACAGCCAGATCCTCAGCGCTGCTGCTGCTGCTCTTCACACCTCAAAGCCACCACTAACTCTCAGACAGACAGAGGACACGGTGGACACGGGCCGTTTGATGCGTTTCGCCCCGTCAGGCGTCCAGCCGAGCTCCTGGAGGGGAACACACAGTGAGAGGGACCCCCAGAGGCCCTGACGGGCCCCGGCAGCTGGGAGCACCCCAAGCACACGTCTCAGGTCCACTAACGATGGCTCAGAGGTGTCCTGTCTTCTCCGTCCTGGTGGTCCACACACTTTGCTACATTCTTGCTCCGTACAAATGGTGAAGCATCTTCTAGATCAACGCCTCTGCAGGACCATTTGATCCGCTGACAGTCGGACAAAAAAACACTAAACCGGACAGAAACCAGCTGATTACTCATTCTGACCAGTGTTCTCACCGTTACGTAGATGAGCTCAGTCTCGTCCTGTTTAACACGAGACAGACGGAGAGATGAGCTTTATCTAAGCTGAACCAGTTTCTTCATGTCTGTGATCTGCTTCAAGGTTATTATCGTTAACGAAAACGAACGAAATAACGAAAACTAGAATTGAAAAAACATTTTCGTTAACTGAAATAAAATAAAAACAAGTTTTTTAAAATTATAACTAACTGAAACTGTATTATGTGTTTATAAAATGAACTAAAATTAACTATGATAATGTCAAAAACGTCCTTCGTTTTCGTGTTTGTAATTTTTTTTCCCTTATAAATTAAATATTTGAAATCTATTATCTTCTCTCCGCCGTACAACAACTACAAAAAAAAAAAAAAAAAAAAAAAAAGTGATCAGCAGTGATGGCTTCAGCAATAGTTGGGAGAAAGCAGCACAGTCCTATTTGGGATTTCTTTGACTATGACTGAGTTAACGATAAAAATAAGTGTCTTGTTGTAGAAGCAGGTGATACAATGTGTGGAATACTTCTGAAGGAGAAAAAAACCCACAAATCTGAAAGTCCATTTGAAAAGCTCACACAAGAAGGCTAACCAAGACTACCTGGATAAACTAGCCTAAGCTAGCTTATATAAGGAGGCTAACCAAGACTACCTGGATAAGCTAGCCTAAACTAGCTTATATAAGGAGGCTAACCAAGACTACCTGGATAAGCTAGCCTAAGCTAGCTTATATAAGGAGGCTAACCAAGACTACCTGGATAAGCTAGCCTAAGCTAGCTTATATAAGGAGGCTAACCAAGACTACCTGGATAAACTAGCCTAAGCTATCTTATATAAGGAGGCTAACCAAGACTACCTGGATAAGCTAGCCTAAGCTAGCCCCATGGAAAGAAGGCTAACCAAGACTACCTGGATAAGATAGCCTAAACTAGCTTATATAAGGAGGCTAACCAAGACTAGCTGGATAAGATAGCCTAAACTAGCTTATATAAGGAGGCTAACCAAGACTAGCTGGATAAGCTAGCCTAAGCTAGCTCCCTGGAAAGAGAAGCTACAGCTGCAGGCCAGTCAGCGTTGGGAAGGAATGGGAGAAAACAGCAACTATAATGGACTGTTTCCATGGAGACCAGATAGCTGCTGGTCAGTAAATACGCAGGAACACCACAAGAGGGAAGATGCATTGATAAATATGTTTATTGAGACCAGAATGTAAACACGACTATGTGATTCGATAGCCTTCAAAAAGTTCAGTGCTTCACTCCAACCAAAATTACAACCCTAATTTAAAAAATAAAACTAACACTGAAACTAATAAAAACTAAACTAAAACCAAGTATTTCAAAACAAAAACGAATAAAAACTAACTGAATTTGGAAAAACTAAACTAAAAAGTAATTAAAAACTAAAACTAATGGAAAATCCAAAACTATTATAACCCTGATCTGCTTCAGACAGAATATCAAAAATGATGCATTAAATTAAAACAGCTCCCAGCTCAAACATGTTCCTCAGATATATGTGCAATCTGATCTGGCAGCAGATATTCATTTTTTTGCATGTGTGTGAACGTGTCCTTGACCAGACCTCTTTGACTTGTTTTATTAACACCTGAAAGTGGCTAAAATCACCGACAGTGGAGCACGAAAGGACAGGACAGATGAAGACAGAAGACAGTGATGGGTTGTGGGTGGAGTATGATCATGCATGACCATACTGCTTAATAACTTGAGTCTCTCTGACATTTATTGCATCATTAGGTCTGAAGAACAAACTAAAAAGAAAAAGCAGTCTTTTGAATTCTCTTCTACCAACAATGTCTTAAACAAATTCAGAAAAAGAACCCTACATTGGCCTAGCATCGTTGGCTAAAAGAAGGGTCCAGGTTTCTGGATTTGTACCAATAGAGCAGTGGTTCTCAACTGGTGGGTCGCTACCCAAAAGTGGGTCGCAGACCCGTTTTCAGTGGGTCGTGGGCCTTTGCCTGGGGAAGGAAATACTAAAAAAAAACAAAAAAAAACAAAACAAGATGTGTGTCGTTTATACTCCTTAACAGTAGATGGCGATAATGTCCTGTAATGTGAGTTGACACCTGCCAGTTCACACCATAGAAAAAGACCTGCAACGTTTGTTTCCATATGTTGAGCAGGTGAAACACAGATACAACGAAGAATATATGAGATATGGATTTTCTTATCTTTAAGACAAAGGTCAGTGAGTGGTTATTCAGCTAAAACTATATATTTGGAGTTCTTTTTGAAACTACTGCTCAGTGGTTGCACTGTTTTATTTCATATTTGTGCATAAAAGCACTGTTGAGTCTTAAAGGAGCCGTTTGTAAGAGATCTAATAAAACGAATCATAAAATGACCCCGATATGTCAACAGACATTTAAAAATCATGTTCATTTCAAATACTTATGTCACTGACAACAGCACTCAAGCCAGGATATTCCCTTTTAAAAAGAGGAGTTGCAGCCCTCAACTGATGTTGATGTTGTCATTTTTTGTTTTGGCCTGAAGCGCCACCCTCCACCTATCTCCCAATCACGAAGTCAGTAGTGTTTCGGCATCCGGGTTGCCAGCTCGGCTCTATTTATCGCAGCAGCCGCTACGAACGTGTTGGATGAAAAAATATCTAGCTTTCCAAAACCTAAAAGACCTCGTTATGAATCCGAGTTACGTCGTGACAAGGTCCGAAATAAAACAAGGATTTGTATAGGAGATGCTTTTGATAGATGGAGACGGCTGAAAGCGGAGAAGAATTTGAAGACAGACGCCAACATTGCTGATTTTCTCCTGGACAGGTAAGATTCATAGCTAAATGTTTGGCTAACGCTAATTTACTTGGACAAGGTAACAGTGGTACCTCTACTTACGAACGCGTCTACATACGAAACTTTCAGGTTACGAAACGCCTCAACGGGAAAATATTTCCTCTAGTTACGAAAGATCAAAGAAAGAAAAGATCTTTCATAAAGCATTAAATATAATTAACAGAAAATAAACTTACTGTGTAGGACTCGTCGCTTGCCATGGCAGCCTACGTTCCTGCTGCATTCTGCAGCCGACCTGGCAACCTCTGGTCGGGGAGGAGGGGGAGGGTACACGCCGCTCAACAGTAATTTGAAAGTGACTGCAGTACCAGTTTTGGCCATAATCTTACAAACGGCTCCTTTAAAAATGGCTGTTACTGAAATGTTCAGATTGTTATGTCAGCTTTATGATAAATGCTTAAATAAGCAACTAGATAGTTTTAATAGGAAATTGTTATATATTCAGGAAGTGGGTACTCAGCAAATGCTACATATTTGAGTTCTTTTTGAAACTACTACTCAGTGGTTGCACTTTTTTATTTCATGTTTGTGCATGTTGAGTCTGTTAAAAAATGCTGAAGTTACTGAAGTGAAGTGTTTTGGATTTAATTAAAATGCAGCTAATTGAGCATCAAAGGGAATATTTCCCACTTGAAGTCATTTTGGTTATGCCGTTTTGGTTTTTGTCATTTTGGTTCACCAATACACTTATTTTTTTGTATTGACATTCTGTGATATTCTATTCTACTATCTCTGATTCAAACTGCACGATCTTTTCATTCAATAAATTAGAGAAGTTGGAAATTTTCCTTGATTTGGGTCGTGGCTTGTCATTAAGGGTGATGGTGGGTCCTGAAGCCAGACCAGTTGAGAACCACTGCTATAGATAGTATTGACATGACGTTACAACAGGCGTTTTAAAACAGCGTTTTAAAGCTCAAGTGATTGATTCAAACGCTGGTAGCGACTTTGTTACTGACTTTCTGCATTAAAACAAGTTTGTTGAGGCTGAACTCGCCATTAAAGTGGCTAAAATGCCACATGGATGCATCGTTCATGGATGGAAGAGCAGATCAGATCCGTTCAAGTTCTCTAAAACTGGAGGACATGAAGGATGAAAGATGTGTGCGTTCTGGCTATTTTGTCGAAGGTAGGACTAATCATTTCTGTGCCTATAATACCATAGATGGACATCACTCATTCCTCCTCATATCACTGATGAGACTCTAGACTCATGGAAGTCTAGCTAACCTTTCCTGCAGCCAAGGCGTGTCCTGTTGACCAAATGTAGCCCGGATCCTCCACCCAGCTGCACAGACTGGTTGCAATGCCGGGTCAAAGCACCCTGATGTGTGACGTCAGAGAGCACCGTCTATTTCTGGACACAAGAGCATCCAAAGTGGAAAAGATGCCATCTGCCCCTCACAAAGCTTCCCCCAAAGGTTTCCCCAGTTGTCTGCGTTTCCTGGATACGGCCCAGACAGACGGCAGTTGAAGAGCTAATTGTAGCTGAGCAGGTCGTAGCCGCTCGACTGTGGCGGGAGTCCAGAGAGTCGAACGTGTCCTCCGTTCAGCAGGGTACTGTGACATCACAGACCACAACTGTCCATCTTCAACACCCTGAATTCACATTTTACAGCCCGCTGCATTTGCTCGACATCTGAACGTAATGGTGGAAAAAAAAAACTGTAATTCATTGTAGGGGTGCACGATAACTATCGGGCCGATAACAGAAAATTATGACGTCATGCCGATAAGTCTGATATCACGACGAATAGCCCCGATAACATATATATTTTTGTCAACACAGCAGTCCCTCGCTCCCTCTGAGCCTTGAATGACCGGCAGTGAATGTTATGTTCAAGTAACGTCGGCATAATCAGAAAAACGATTTCTCAATCAGGAAAATCAAGAATACCCCCTCATGCCAGAAAACAACTCGTTAACTCGGTCATAATTTTAGTAGTTGCTGACTTGAATTGATATTCGCAGTATTTTCCCACATGTTACACATAAAAAAAGAAAAAAATAGAAAAGGCTCAAAGAACGACTAGCAAACGAGGGAACGTGGGAATTTACGTTACACCTTGAATGCAGCCTGCAGCACAGCGTACTGATCACAACAAACATGGCGGCGTGGAACTTCGTTAAAGTTTCAGAAGAAGATAGTTTGGTGGTTATTTGTGACGAATCCTCCGAGTGAATTCTACGAGGAGGGAAGCACAAGCTTTAATACGTAAAACCCGATCAGCCACCTACAACATAACAATCACTTCCATGGAGTTTTGAAATCGCACTAACGTGAGCTAACGGAAGCTAATGCTAACGTGTGCAAGCCAGCAGCAGTCTCCCCTCCCCTCTCCCTCATTCCTCTCTTCTAAAGCTTCCATGAGATTAAAAAATAAAAAACATAAACTACTGAACCTCATTTACTTTAATTAAAGGTATTAATTTAAATGGAACCACAAGCCAAAATCCTTTAAATGTTAATCTTTTTCAGTTAGTAATTCTGATGCATGTATTTCCATCAGTTCAAGGAGCCTTTATTTTTTATATCAGTCAGTAATGAACCTTATTTAAGTTGATGTGAGATATCAAATAGGGTGTTTGATAGCTTTATGAAAATGTTTGAGAGGCTTGACAATAGTTTATCATTGGAAAAAATAAATATCTGTTCATTTAAAAAGTCAAAACTATTTTTGAGTTTGTTCATAGTATTGATGTAATGATCTTAGGTATATGTGTGTGTTATCGGTATCGGCCTTTAGGAGCTGAAAGTTATCGGTTATCGGTATCGGTTTCAAAAAACAGTTATCGTGCATCCTAATTCATTGGCGTATTTCCTGGCATCGACACATTTAAAGCTACAAACCATCACTGCCGCTGTAACATGGGTAAAACGGCATCTTACTTACTTACTAAAACGAATAAATGAAAAACAGCAATTAACACTCATGATGTCTCCAAACCTCCCAGGATGCCTTTCCTGGGCAACGCGCTGTAACATCTGGCTTTGTTCTCACGTTGTTTTGGTCATTTCGGTCAGAAGTATTCTACTGTAACGCAACACTGCCATTAGACACAAAAGCTGTTTAAGACTTTAGCAACACAGCGGGAGATTGAAAATGCGATTTCATCGTGCGTGACGCGTCGCACGGCGATTAAACGTTAAACGCTCCGCTGCGGTTCAGACTCAACATGTTTCGAATGTTCACACTTGGTCAGATAGCAGGTTGCACTCCGCGCTCACTTTACTGATTCGGACACATTCAGACACGCCACCTTAACGCTAAACCCGCGGCCGCCGCGTACTGAGCCTGGCAACACCGCCGTCCTGGACCAGAAGTTAAATCTCGCCAGCGCGACCGTGCTGCACGGCGTTTGCTTGTTGAGTATTGTGATGCAGTGTATCTGTGGGGTTGAAACCAACGACCTGAAGCGTAAAACTTGATCACCTGCGGGCCAGTTCGCCTCGCCGCCGCCCAGCGATTTGTGCGTCGGTTAGCGGTTAGCGGAGCTGTTTGAGATCTTTTACACGGCCGAGGAACATTCTCAGCCGTGAAAACTGAACTGGCGTCTAATCCAGCTCCTGACATCTGACCAACTTCCTGCCTGCTTCTTCTCCTGTTCTCTGGGTCGGGGTGGACGGGTAGCAACCGACCGGACTGTGTTTATTGGTGGCGTAGAACCATCCAGCGTGGACTGCGGTGGTGTAACTGAAGAATACTCGCCATAAACACCTGGTGGTCGGGGCGAAGGAGGCCCCAGGAACCAGCAGATATATCACGTTTCAGCGTTTGCACCATGGTTAATTCTACATCCTGAAGACTGAGAGAGGGAGACATAAATTGCTGTTAACAGCAAATAAACCAGCAAAAAGACAGAATGGGACGGCCTGTAAAACACGTTGATGGATTAGAAGGAAAATCCTTCATGGTCTCACTGGAACAGGAAGATAAATTGTCTCTGTTGGGAGAAATCTACTAATGAACACTCATGAAAGACTTTTACGCTTGAAATAAATAGGGATGCACGAAAACTGTTTTTAAAATTGATACCGATAACCGATAACTTTCAGCTCCTAAAGGAGCACACATATACCTAAGATCATTACATCAATACTATGAACAAAATCAATAATAGTTTTGACTTTTTAAATGAACAGATATTTATTTTTTCCAATGAAAAACTATTGTCAAGCCTCTCAAACATTTTCATAAAGCTATCAAACAAACCTATTTGATATCTCACATCAACTTAAATAAGGTTCATTACTGACTGATATAAAAAATAAAGACTCCTTGAACTGATGGAAATACATGCATCAGAATTACTAACTGAAAAATATTAACATTTAAAGGATTTTGGTTTGTGGTTCAATTTAAATTAATACCTTTAATTAAGGTAAATGAGGTACATTAGTTTTTATTTTTTATTTTTTAATCTCATGGAAGCTTTAGATGAGAGGGATGAGGGAGAGGAGAGACTGCTACTGGCTTACACACGTTAGCATTAGCTTCCGTTAGCTCACATTAGCGTGATTTCAAAACTCCATGGAAGTGATTGTTATGTTGTAGGTGGCTGATCAGGTTTTACGTATTAAAGCTTGTGCTTCCCTCCTCGTAGAATTCACTCGGAGGATTCGTCACAAATAATCACCAAACTATCTTCTTCTGAAACTTTAACGAAGTTCCACGCCGCCATGTTTGTTGTGATCAGTACGCTGTGCTGCAGGCTGCATTTAAGGTGTAACATAAATTCCCACGTTCTTTCAGCCTTTTCTTTTTTTTTTCTTTTTTTATGTGTAACATGAGGGAAAATACTGCGAATATCAATTCAAGTCAGCAACTACTAAAATTATGACCGAGTTAACGAGTTGTTTTCTGGCATGAGGGGGTATTCTTGATTTTCCTGATTGAGAAATCGTTTTTCTGATTATGCCGACGTCACTTGAACATAACATTCACTGTCGCTTATTCAAGGCTCAGAGGGAGCGAGGCACTGTCATGTTGACAGAAATATATATATATTATCGGGGCTATTTGTCGTGATATCGGATTTATCAGGATGACGTCACCATTTCCTGTTATCGGCCCGATAGTTATCGGCCCGATAGTTATCGTGCACCCCTAGAAATAAATAAGGGGTTAGGGTTAGGTGGAATAAGGTGTTGCACAGACAGGACGTCTGAGGAAAAGAATCTCCAGGAAAACAACAAATGAGCAAAATGTCTGGTTCAGTCAGCAAACTAAACCTGGAACGTGAAGCAGAGCTCACTGATGGACTACTCAGAGTTAAATCCCTCTGTCGTCAGCAATCAAGTCTCACAATTCCTTCAGCGACTCTTCGTAGGCCCCGGCAGCCCCAATCGTTCAAGCAAATACCCCAGAAACAGCTGCCATTTATCTGGGTCAGATCAGAGTCACTTTAAATGACAGCAGGTGTACGTCATTTACCTCGACGCCTAATTAACTCTGAGAACAGTGGCAGCCACTGTTCCAGCGTCCTGGACAGACTTTGGGTCTGTAATTAGTTAAAACCACCGGATCAAGTTTATGGTTTTTTAAGTGGAGGTCAAATATTGCAGTCTATTAATAAAAATTAGGGCTGGGCAACAATTCAAATTTTTAATTGCGATTAATTGCATGATTTCCCTGATTAATCACGATTAATTGCATTGTATACGAAAAATCAAATAATGAATTCAAAAGTAGTGTAAAGGTCACTTTTATTTAAATGTTCTGCTGCCATATGAACTAAAGTGCCATAACGTTTGTTGTTCAAAGACTTTTAACATCAGCACTTGTCAGTAACACATATTTAGTGTCAATATCATCTTAAAAAATGTAAAATAAAATAAACCTTATCACCACTGCCAGGGCATTAATGTCATCCTGTTTTTTTTATGAAAAATAAAAAAAAATCTACCAACAAAATCCTAACAATCTAGAGGCCACAATCAGAACATTAAAACAGGTAATTTCTGAGGTAACAGCAGAAACTTTTAACGGGGAGTTCAACTTGTCAGTTGTTACAAATAACCTTGTTTCTGTTGAATCGTCCGTCTGGGAGAACTTTAAAATGAAAATGTCCATGTTAAAGTTCTGTAACTTTACCAATCCGTAATAATCTGTGAATCATTTGTTTTTTTTTCCATTTTCGATTGTCAATCAAAAATTTAAAAAAATTTAAAAATTACTTCTTTTTTTTTCCGTTTTTTAATCTAAAACAAAAAAAAAGCCTGTTTTTTTTTATTTTTAAAATTTTAGCAAACAGGCCACGGGACTGAATTTGTTTTTAATATTTTATTGTCTGGTTTATGTGACTCAGGAATGGCTTTGTTTTATAATTGCGGATTGGACTTTCTGTTGTCATTACACATCTGTGCCACTAGATGGAGCTGCACTGCAGTAACCAGCTAGAGAACAGCAGGACAGTGAACACATGGAGCAGATCTGATGATAAATGGAGGAATGACGCGATTGTCTTGTACAAAGGGGTTTGAAAGGTTTTTTTTTTCAGACAGAATTGTTAATATTGCTACCTGAGTTGCTACCCGAACTGTAAAGTTCACTGATTTTTTTTAACGTTCTCCATGTCTGTTTTAGTTTTGCCTGCCAATTATTTTCCATTTCCACAGCAGCCAGTAACAGACTTTTCAAAACAAAAGCACGTCGGAACATGCGTTAACGCGCGATAAAATAAATGTCGCCGTTAATAAATTAATGCGTTAACGCGGTAATAACGCATTAACTTGCCCAGCCCTAATAAAAATAAATCGATTATATCCAGGATTGAAATGTTTTCTATTGGAAAAATCTCCTTGAACAGTCCAGATGACTTGGGATCTAAATCACATGTTGATTGTTTAGATGAAAGTATTATTTTAGCATGAAAGGTTCAGCGGGACAGAAACAGTCCAGCGCTGATCAGGTTGCAGTCGTTTCAGTTGATAACGTATCAAAGGTAGGAGAGAGGAGGGAGCCAGAGGTTTTCTCTCTTATTTGTGGAAGAAAACTCTCAACAGAGCTGCAACTCCGAGGTCTCACTCGACACCGTACGATTTGAATTTGCTCAGTCTTTGCTACGATGTCCAGAACGGTCCACACCGACTGTATGATGTCTAGAGTCAAGTCCAGGTGGTCGTCTTTCACCGCGTTAGCACACAAGGAGAAGGAACTGTTTCCTTTAAATTTGCCCCGCCCCCTGCACCGTTTCATTGGCTATCTCTAGCTGTGTAGCAGCAGCTCGATTGACTGATGCATGCGTTTGCACGGGAAAAGCTCAATTTTTTGACAGCGACAACGCTGTTGACACAATCCACAGAAGCTATGAGTTAGCAAGAGTTGTTTAGGATTCTTCAAGGAAAGGTTTTGACTGTTGCCACCTGACGCCTTGCTCCTGGTCATGGAGCTCCCAGTGACCAGGGTTCGTTGCCACTCATTGGCAGAAATCGGTTAAACTGGGAGCAGTTGGTGGGCTCTGGTTGCTCAGAGACAGCTGTTGTCCAAACCAGCTTCTTCCAGTTAAGACTGTTGACCAAAATGAAGCCACACTGACAATTGGACTTCTAATCCCACAGTCTCCGCATATGGGATTCAAGCAGTTTACCTTTTGTCCACTTGTTACTTCGGTTCTGGCATCCTTCTACTACTTTTCCGTCCGCTTCAGAATTGATTTTATGATTTTCAAATAGGTTGTTGCAACCCTATTTGTCTAAGCTTTTCATATTCATCCCCCCGTCAAAGCACTGAGGCCATCCAGTCAGATGATCCTTGATGGTCCCCAATCAAGACTAGAGCTGAGCGATTTTATCGATTCTGCGATATATATCAATATTTTATTTCCCCAGAGAATATCGATTTTTCGCCGGTCTCGATATTCTAAGCTTCTTTCAAAACCCCCGTGTCCCACCTTTAAAAGCTTGCAAGCAACAATTTGCACTGTTTAAATAAATGAAACTATTTTTCTCATTACATCTTTTATTCATTTTGTCCAGCATTTGCAAGCTGCCTGTCAGCCATATAATGTGTAATTGATGCTTTCAGTTCACTTAATTCAAACAAAGTCATTGGAACACTCACAAGATGTCACCAAAATCACTTTGTCCCTTTAAAATCAATCGGAAAATGATGTAAATGTATTGTAATATGAATATCGATATATATCGTACCGTGAGCCGAATATCGTGTATCGTATCGTATCGTGAGATAAGTGCGATACAAGTGCTCAGGAATGAGTGATTTTCAGTTGTTCCTCCTGTTCTCTATTAAGGGCACCTACGACATAAGTGTGAACCCTCCATCGTAAGCTACGCCGCACCCTGACGTGCGCCTCTTTCCAAACGTAACTAAGCGTTGCGTCGACACATGCTACAAGAAATGGGATTCATTGGCTCGGTGGATCTGTTCCTCTTCATCTTCATACTGCTACTTCCTCTGTGTCATTTATTACAGCGGTTCCCGACCTTTTTGCAACTGCGGACCGGTCAATACTTCACAATTTTACCGCGGACTGTACTCTGTACCCATTAAATAAATAACAACAACAAAAAAAAAACTCACGCAGAGCGGGCTTGGTATGTGGGAATCACCTGTGGTGATAAATCCATATTTCAGTAGGACTCCTGGTATAGTCAGTTAAAAGCTTTCTTTTCCTTGGAAGTCGTAGGTTGTTCTTCTTTCTCTTCACTGTACATTTTCTCCTTCACAAGGAAACTTTCCAAAGACGTCTGTTTCTTACTCATTTTGCTAGCTGGGTTGAATTTCGGCGCTCAAGTGACCGAGATGTAACGTAAGAGAATCCGGTAATTTTTCAAGATAAAAGTTTTTTTTTTTTAAAATAAAAGCTCGTTCAGACTCAGATAATAAATAAAACTTTAAAAACTCTTGCGCGGCCCGGTACCAGTCGATCTACGGCTCGGTACTGGTCCGCGGCCCGGCGGTTGGGGACCACTGATTTATAAGTTGGGTTCAAGTTCAACATTCATCGGCAGAAACTCGAGTGAACTTTACTTGATTTGCCCCGTTTTTACCACTCTGCTCAAACTTTCTTGTCTTTGTGTTTTTAAACGTGCCATAAATTGATTATTTGACTCTGAAAACTGTCCAGTGAAGTTGAAAATAAAAGTTTGAGTTTTGCTCAAACATCAGCCCATGTGATGATATAATTTTAGCAGTGAGTAGCAGTGTTTTCTCTTCTTTGTAATCTTCTTTCAGGTGCAGCCACTACCTTTCAGGATAAAGTTGGCGTTAAATAAAAAACCCGCCCTTGAGTCCTGCGGCCAAACGAAGGTCTTTCAGCAGCAACGCTTGGACCAGGACAGGCACATGAAAGCTGGAGAGCGCCGGTGGCTCTCAGAGACAAGAAACATGAGCTCATATTTTTACAAAACAAAATTATGGAAGACGTTGAAAAAAAAAAAACAACAGACACTGGAAGAGAGGATGTTTAGTTCAACGGGAGGCTGTGCATGTTTCTGTGAGTACGTGGACGCCAGAGGAAGTCAGTCGGTTGTCATCTCCAGTTGGTTCTTGTCTCAATCTCTCAATTTCTCACCGAGAGCCATAAGAAAGGCCTCAACATGGCCAGTTCCCAGAATGCAGTTCTCAACAGCAGCCATTCATCTTTTGTACCCCCCCACTCACACACACATACACTCATATATGGCTCCACCGCTCCCCAGAGTCCTTATTTAAACCCATTTAAACCCTCTGATATGGCTTGGATCAAATGTCCCACACTGACTGCTGGGGTCGAGGGTTTGATTCTTAAAGGGACTGCAGCCACACTCAAACCACTGTTATCATTTACGGAGGACGTAAAAGATGGAACCTTCTAGATGTGGGAGCAAAATATTGTCCTAAGTTAAGAGCAGATACATGCTCTTTTTTATCCATTTGTGGATGAGTTGGGTGAGAGTTTGTCTAAGGGAGATTTTATCCAGTGGAAGGACAATAGAAGGATGATTGGATGGAGACAACTGAGATACCTACTTCAGTCTAACATGGAAGACTCCGCCATCTTCCATGTAAATACAATAAAGCACTTATATTTATTTAATTCTGTCCTGTCTTTTATTAACGCACTAACCCTTTGTTATTCTGGAGTATTGATAGTAATGGGTCCATTCTGCCTTAATCATTTAGAAATATCAAATAATTTAGAAATATGATGAAGTCATGTGTTAATAAATACACATTTTATATGGTCTAGATTTGTAAATCATATATGTATTTTATGTTCGACAGTTACAGTATTCTCTGGACTATAAGGCGCAACTGAATATAAGCCGCACCCATTAAAATATAAACAAAATATATATTTTGTCACATATAAGCCGGACCGGACTATAAGCCGCCGGTATCCAGGCTGAAAAATAAGATATTTACATCGAAAGATTTCGTACCATAAGTGTTTTTTCATATACCTGAACTGATTTTTCCTCCTCCTGTGTACTGAAACCCCCCCCCACAGCAAAGACATCCGGAACGGACCCGTGAAACGGACCCGTATCGGAGTCCACTTGCACTCAGTGCTGGATCCGCTTTGGAGCCAGATCGCAGACCTGCTGGCTCCATGCTGTGTCTGGTCCGCATCTGCGATTAAAACCTTACCTCTGCAGCGGGTCCACTCAGAACCCTGAAATCCACTGAAGAACCAATAAACTGATAAATCCAGGTGTGTCTGAGTAGCTACAATGTTCAGACACACCTGGATTAATCAGTTTGTCCAATAATAACAGGTATTGATGCTCACAAAATGAATGTAGAGTAGCATAGCCAACATAGGCTACTGAACAAAAACAGAATAACCTTTAACTACTTGGTTTGTTTTTTGGTTTTTTGCACTTCCTGCTAGAGCGCCCCCTGAGGGCTGAAGAAAAATTCATAGAAAAGCCGCATCTCTGTATAAGCCTCATGGTTTAAAGCGTGGGACAAAAGTAGCGGCTTATAGTCCGGGAAATTCGGTATGTAAGGAAGAAAGTACATCGACACAATAAAAAAAAAAAGGTCCTTCCCAAGTCTTTAAATTAGATAAATAAAACTAGAGATGAGGAACAACACATGACGTGTCGCAGTGTGTCGCTGTGCCAACATGCAGAGGCAGTGAGAGAAGTTAGAAGACCAAACAGGACTTCCTCTACCGCAGCAGATGTTCTAGCAGTTTCCACGGACATCTCTTTGGGGGCTGAATCAGGCTGGTCTATTAGTGTCTTTGTTTGACTCAAAAAAACACAAAAGTAAAGAAAAAACAAGAAGAAAAAGGTTTTCAGTGATGGGCTTTCTTCAGCCTTCTGACCATTTTACTTTGATTAGGATTTATTATTATAATTTTCATTAATGATATTTGCTCGGAGGTCATGATCTGGGTCTCTGTGAAGCGGCTGGAGACAACTGGCATTGTAACAGACGCTAAAGAGATAAAACTGAATTAAATGTGGGAGGTTTGGTGATCTGTAACATTTCAGGACTGATTTTAGAAGCAACTTTTACTGCTGATCAGTTTATGAAGGGTTATGGGATATTTTCCAAACGATTCGGCGTCCATTAGTCCACAATGAGAACAGTTGTTAACAAGTGAAAATCAGTGGCCAGTTTACCCAGGACTCATCAGTGCAGCAGTCAACGCAGTCAAGATAATCTCTGGGGATTTCAACCACATCTACTGTCAAACCATTTTCCGACCCCATGTTACCTTTAATTTTTGTACTTTCTCATATAATTTACAATGTAACAGCCTAACTTCCCTTTAGATATTAATAACATACTATTCAGCTCATTCATAATCTCACACCAATGCTGGATTCACGCGTCATCTGAGTCGTATTCGTCATTTTCGTCGTCTCCGTCGTCTCCGTCATCTTTGTCATTTCTGTCATCTCTGTCATTTTCGTCGTCTCCGTCATCTTCGTCATTTTCGTCGTCCTTGTTATTTTTGTCGTCTCCGTCATTTTCGTCTTCTCCGTCATCTTCGTCGTCTCCGTCGTCTCCGTCGTCTGCCTTATCTGTGTCGTCCTCTGTAGACTTTGAATGGGGTGACCTCATCTGTTTCTGAACTGAATTATGGGTTCCCATTGTCACGTCGGTAGGGTTGCCTTCATCAAAACTTGGGGGATTTTCAACCTTTCCTGCTCCTGCGTCAGCCAGTGGAGCTGCAGCTACATAGCTGGAGGAAGCCAATGAAATTGCACACGCAGGTGAGATAAATTCAACGCACGCAGGTTAGTTGTGTAGCGAGATGGAAAAATTTGATTGGTTGTTTCTGGTACGAAGAAGAAACATCAAGAACCCCCCGCTCCTCATGCATTGAAGCAACGCACCTGTGTGAATCCCGTGTGGCAATGATGGTGCATGCAATTAAGGGAAAATATAAAAAAAACAATGTAAATTAAAAATATTGCAATATAAATATATATACACAAGCTGTTTTTTGCATTAAGGGCAGAGTGACCAAGAGTGATGTGACATGAAAATGTGCAGATGAACAGGTAGTCCAGACTGAGCGTTAATGAATCTGAACAAACCACAAGACAAACAGAGTTAGACAAATCTGTCATCTGTCAAACAGCTCAGTGACGGACGGATGGATGGATGGATGGACAGGTGGATGGATGGATGTATGATGGATGGATGGATGGTTAAATGGACAGGTAGATGGATGGATGATGGACAGGTAGATGGATGGATGGATGGATGGATGGATGTTGGATGGACAGGTGGATGGATGGATGGACAGGTGGATGGATGGATGGATGGATGGATGGATGGATGGATGGATGGTTGGATGGACAGGTGGATGGATGGATGGATGATAGATGGATGGATGGTTGGATGGACAAGTGGATGGATGGATGATGGACAGGTGGATGGATGGATGGATGATGGATGGATGGAAAGGTGGATGGATGGATGGATGATAGATGGATGGATGGTTGGATGGACAAGTGGATGGATGGATGATGGACAGGTGGATGGATGGATGGATGGAAAGGTGGATGGATGCAGGCCCGGACTGGCCATAGGGAGAACCGGGAGGTTTCCCGAAGCGCCGGCCTGTGATTGGCCTGCTGGCCTGCGTCTCTCTCTCTCTCTTTTTTTAAGTCTGCCAGTCAGCCGGCGCCGCGGCTATCTGACTTTTTTTTTTCTAAGTCAGAGAGGCAGGCCTGGCCAATCAGAGGACACTCAGGCCAGTAGCATGTGAGGAGGACAAGGCGATTGGTTTGTTTTGATTAACACCCGCCCCAACAGTCCGTCAACCACACAGACAGCTGCGGGGGGGGGGGGGGGGGGGGGGGGGGGGGGGGGGGTGACACTGATGCTGCAGTCGCGCTGCGAGCCCCGGGCAGAGAGGAAGAGTCGAGGCTTCGACTAAACCACGGACCCCAACCCAGGTAAAAAAAACAAGAAAAGGCGGTGCCGAGAGGGAGAGACAGAAAAAAAGAAAGGCGCTGGAGGAGGATGCGGCCAAATGCCGAAAATTGACAAGTTTATTCAGGCCCCCCCCCCCAGCCAAGATACCTCTGCAAGTAAGTTATGTAAAAAAACAACAACAACAACAAAAACCACTGGTCCTTGAGGTCCAGGGACCTGGGTCCTTGAGGCTGTACACTTTTACACAGTAGGCTATAGGCCCTGGCCATGAAATTAAACAAGCCACTTTTTATTTACTGTTATCATTCCATTATTATGTATATGAATACAAGGGCACAATAAGTGAGACATAGGCTACACTATCTTACTATATGAACTATAGTGTATGGAAAAACACTGTAAGGATATGTTTGCTATTCAAAGGTGGTGATGGTGATGACATAAGTCCTGCTGGTACTTCAGGAGAAGCCAGTGCAGAGCAGTTGGCAGAAGGTCCAGAATCATTTCTAGAGCAACAACATGCAAGTTGCAGACATAACACCAACAGGCACTGCTATTTGACATAAATGGCTCTCATTTCTATTAAGTACTAGTGGTGTTGAATTTTGCTGTCTGTTGCTGACTTGCTGTTATGTATCCCAGCCCTATATTAGAATATGAGTCAATGTTATGTGATTGCTTATTAAGAACTATACTCTCGGACTGTATTATACATTGCGTCTATCAGTGCGTGCGTGTTCTGTGAACATGTATTGAAAGGCTGTCCCCTCATAGCTGATTAATTGTTTGATTTGGACTTTGTTGTCTTTGTTTATTAGGTTATATTGTAGGCTACACATAAAAATTATGCCAAAGAGGCAGTTGACATTCCACATGATATGATGTTTAAGTAACCTTGGCACTGCGTTAAACCTTTATTCTCTTCTAGTAAGTGTGTTAGTGGATTTTGCTGAGGATTGTTGTGTTACTGTATTTTACCAGCCCGGCCCCAAACACAAAAGTTACTGTATATTCCTAACTTAGTTTGTAGATAGGTCCCATATTTGAACTTCTATTTGGAATGCAGTGTGTGTGTGTGTGTGTTCGTGTACATGCGTGCCAATGCATGTAGGTGTGGGCGTGAACGTGCACGTGTGGGCAAGGTCAGGGTGGCCTGGTTACATGACTGACTCCTGGCCTGAAAAAGTCTCCCAGTCCGGCCCTGGATGGATGGATGGATGGATGGATGGATGGATGGATGGACAGGTGGATGAATGGATGGATGGTTGGATGGAAAGGTGGATGGATGGATGGATGGATGGACAGGTGGATGAATGGATGGATGGTTGGATGATGGATGAATGGATGGATGGTTGGATGATGGACGGATGGATAGATGGACGGATGGATGGATGACAGATGGATGGATGGATGGATGGATGGAAAGGTGGATGGATGGATGGATAGATGGATGGTGGGATGGATGGACAGGTGGATGAATGGATGGATGGTTGGATGGAAAGGTGGGTGGATGGATGGATGGATGGATGGATGAATGGATGGACAGGTGGATGATGGATGGATAGATGGACAGGTGGATGGATGGATGGATGGATGGATGTTTGGATGTATGGATGGAAAAGTGGGTTGGTTGGATGGATAGATGGATGAATGGATGGACAGGTGGATGGACGGATGGATGGTTGGATGGATGGTTGAATGGATGGATGGATGGATGGATGGATGGCTGGATGATAGATGGATGGATGGACGGATGGGTGGATGGAAGGATGGATGGAAGGATGGATGGAGGGATGGTTGGATGAATGCTTGGATGGGCGGATGGATGGATGGATGGATGGATGGATGGATGGAGGGATGGTTGGATGGATGCTTGGATGGACAGATGGGTGGATGGAAGGACGGATGGAAGGATGGATGGATGGAGGGATGGATGGATGGAGGGATGGTTGGATAAATGCTTGGATGGACGGTTGGATGATGGATTGATGGATGGACGGATGGGTGGTTGGATGGATGCTTGGATAGACAGATGGATGGATGGAAGGAGGAATGGATGGTTGGATGGATGGAGGGATGGATGGATGGAAGGACAGATGGATGGATGGATGGACAGATGGATGGATGGAATGGATGGATGGATGAACAAGCTATTCCACAACTTGTCTGCTCAGACTGAGTTATAACTACAAATAGATCTAATTAATACAAACATGAAGGATCCATTTAGTTGGAAACTTATCAAACACACTAGACAGGATTGTTTCACTGCCTAAGTCCCTAATTGTAGAGTTCCAATTAAAACAATAAATGATAATTTTATGATGTTTATGACGATGATGACATTATATTATCTTATAGTCCCGTAGTTCAAGATTTCTAATTTAACCCGTGTTTCTGTTAATTTAATCAGTGTTATGATTCTGACGAAGCCTTCATGAAAACAAAGGTCATATTACGGGTAATTTGTACATTTATCTGTTTATATCATTAAAATGTTTGAGCCTCAGTCCCATAAAGCTCCACCTGCTGCAGTCAGTGCCTGCTGCTCTGCTCTGCTGCCAGCTGAATACCTCAGACGCTCTGTAATGGTGCTTCAAGCCTCTTAATCAGGCATCAGAATCAGAGAAGCGCACTGGGAGCTGCTCTCTTCCCTGGTTCGCTGGATTTAGTCAAACCACAGGGTATAATCCCATTTTCCACTCACAGATCAGGCTGTGAACCTGGTGAATATTTGTCCTCTTAGTAGAAGAGGCGCCGATCTGCCCTCTGCAGCCCCGGCACTCAGCCAGGTCAGGGTGGGGGGTCGGCCAGCCCCCCCCACCACCAGCAGCAGAAACAGACCCTGCATGCTATCAGAGTGTGTGTGAAAGAGAGAGAGAGGTATGTGGGGTCCAAACGATGAAAGATAAGAAGAAGCCGTGAGATCTGGGGAGGCTGCCAGGATGCGTAAAGTTGTTTCCTTAAACCAGTATACGAACCACATCTCCCAACATTCAGTGTGTCTACACTGAAAAATCCCAGCCGGATGGAAATGATCCATTTATCTCTGCTCTTTTTGATTCCGGCTTCATCCTGGATGGTCCTCACATCCGCCGAAAAAACAAAAAAAACAACTCTTCAAGCCTACCCAGAACATGAACTACAGAGTGAAAACAGAAAACCCCTCCCTGGGGTTTAATGTCTTTCACAGCCTCGGTTCTGCTGGTTGTTTTATATAAACACTCGACGTTACGACCACCAGTCAGGATCAGGTTTAATATCAAACCCATTAAAGCTCACGTTCACGGCACCTCTGGGAGTTTGAGGCGGGACGAGGCCGCCGGGTCCCGAGGGGTAACCTGAGTGGGCGTGGAGAATCGGACTGAGGGTTCAGGTGCGTCTGGATTAGAGCAAAGCTTCAGTGATTCGGGTTTCTCTTGCTTTACTCGAAGATCAGACCGCATTTATCGTTTCAGATGGTTTTAATCAAACTACTATTGTAAAAAAAAAATGTATCATTTTATAATAAATTAAAGGTCAAAAATACAAAGTGTAGTATATTAAGTATATAAAATGAGGGAACATCTCATAAAGGAGCAGAAGAGTTGTAGAAGCTAATACCGGGAATGCTAAAGGTGTTCTGTTCATGTTGACTGTTCTTGGGGGTTCAGTTTTGTCACTCATCTGTTGAAACCCTAATACTGTCATGTCCTCACAGGCTCGTCACTGTTGCTTCATACCTTAAAGCAGCGGTTCCCAAACTTTTTTAGCCGCGCACCCCCTTCTATATCTCAACCGGGTTGACGCACCCCCGATCCCCCACCCCTTAAAAAAAACGCAACAAGCTTTATTATAGCCATATTAAAGTCGCCATGTTTATTCATGCTAAAATGACCAGAACACACATATAACATAATAATCACAATCACAACATTGCGCTCTCGCATTTAAATTAAACTGAAACACTGTAACACAGTTCCGATATAATGAAACAAAGTTATGCGCAGGCTTCCACTTTTAAGAGCAAAGAGGATGGATGACATGCTCAGACTCAATGGCAGAAAGCAGATAAGTTGAGGAAAATGTTAGAATATTTTGAACATTGAACAAAAATTTAAATGTTGATGGATGTTTAAATGACCGTGGAACTAACACAACCCGTCATCATAACACAGGTTATGGAAATAAAATTTGATCGCCACTAATTTAATTCTATTCCAATAAAGTTCCAATAAAGATATTTTCCCTGATTTTCAGCCAATTGAGCATATTTGCAAGAATAAATAAAGTAGAGGCCACAAGCTAGGTGCAAATGCAGTGGTAGAAGAATATAACTTCTTCTTCTACGCTTCACTTTAAGATTACGTGCATTTTGAATAGCCTGCATTTATTTATTCATTAAAATTACAGTTTTTGATTTAAAATTTTACAAAGGAAATGTTTATTTACACATCGTTATTGTGTGAAAACAAAAAAAATTATCAGACCGCCATTACATTTTTCACCTCGCGCACCCCCTAGAGGCAGCTTGCGCACCCCTGGGGGGAATCCCTGCCTTACAGGATAAGGTGGTGGACGAAAGTGACAACAACTTGTTTACTTCTTGTCTGCTTGGCTTCTTCGTTGGACGCCTCGACTGTCAGAGTCCTGCTCTGACGGTCTCACGTTTCCTGTGGGCAGACAAGTGCAACCAAGCAGCAATCTCAGGGTTTGATGGATGGAAATGAAAAAAAAAAAAAAAAAAAAAAAGAGCATCTTTAATAGCTAAAAGCAACACACTCCTATCTTTAATTCCTAACCTTACATCATAAATGAAGGTTATCGTCTGGTAGAAGTAAATAGTATTGGTTTATCACGTGTTAGTGGCATGATGTGACACACAAAAGGCCCAAATGCAGGGTTAACGGGTTCCAACCGGTGCTGCCACCTAGTGGATTCCATTTTCGTGTCACTTTGGTTTTCCTTGTTGAACTGTAAGATAATTCATGAATGAAGACATCATGTTTAGGGCTGGGTAAGTTAACGCGTTGTTATCGCGTTAACTCATTAATTTATTAACACCGACATTTATTTTATCGCGCGTTAACGCATGTTCCTCACATGCTTTTGTTTTGAAAAGTCTGTTACTGGCTGCTGCGGAACCGGAAGATAATTGGCAGGTAAACATACGAAAAAGCTAAAACAGACATGGACAGACTTTGCTTCAGTGCGGCTCCATCTAGTGGCCCAGATGTGTAATGACAACAGAAAGTCCAGTCCTCCATTATAAAACAAATTCAGTCCCGTGGCCCGTTTTTTAATTTCGTATTTTTGATCCAAGTCTAAAATTCAAGTTTAAAAAAAACAGGCATTTTTTTTTGTTTTGTTTTTTTTGTGTTAGATTAAAAAACAAAAAACGTAATAAAATGTCACTTTTTAATTTTTTTTATTTTTGATTGACAATTGAAAATGGAAAGAATGAATGATACACATATTGGTAAAGTTACTGAACTTTAACATGGACATTTTCATTTTAAAGTTCTCCCAGACGGAGGATTCAACAGAAACAAGGTTATTTGTAACAACTGACAAGTTGAACTCCCCGTTAAAAGTTTCTGCTGTTACCTCAGAAATTAATGTTTTAATGTTGTGATTGTGCTGAGACACAATCATTTTGTTGGATTTTGTTTGCGGACTTTTTTTTAAATTCTTTATAATAACAGCATATTGGTGCCCTGGCATTAATATGCCAAATTAGATTTACACTAAATATGTGTTACTGACGAGTGCTGATGTTAAAAGTGTTTGAACAACAAATGTTATGACACTTTAGTTCATATGGCAGCAGAACATTTCAATAAAAGTGCATTTTACACTACTTTTGAATTCATTATTTGATTTTGCGTATACAGTGCGATTAATCGTGATTAATCAGGGAAATAATGCGATTAATCGCGATGAAAATTTTGAATCGTTGCCCAGCCCTAATCATGTTTAAAGTAGTTTCTTTGCCGTGGCCACTACGCATGCGTGTACGTGTATTATAGCCTTGGGGTGTCGGTCTTTTGTGCATCATTGCCAACTCCAAAAATCCCACAATTGTGAGGTTTCAGAATCATAGTCCACTCATCATTTGGGGCTCCATTCTCCCGTTTGCGTAAGAGTTGCACCTGGCCAGTTGCACACATTTCCAGCTGCAGCCATTCTGTGGTTGACTTAAGTCTCCCCTCTACGCGCCTTCACTCGAGATACGTGGCGTAGGTGGAAGGACCTCAAAAAGTAGGCGTTCCCTGTCCAATTCACCTCAGAATTCTCCCACTGACTTAAGCGCCCTTTCACCTATGCTAGAGGTCTTCGGAACAACCCGAAAACCCGAGAACCCGAGGTTCCAACCTGACTCGAATCGAGTCTTGGGTCCATTCAAAAGACATGACTCCGGGTTCGGGTCTGAATCGGTACAGTTAGTCTCGGGTCCGGTCGGTGGTCTCTGACAGGCTGGGTCCACGTTTACTCCAGAGAGGTAAAGATATTGGCGGTGGCAGCTAATGTCAGGACTCGGGGTAGTTTAATTAATTAATTATTAATTAACGTGGCCTATTTGTCATTTAACAATCGTGTTGTCGTAGCGTGTTATTAGCGGTTTGCCCCGCAGCTGTAAAACACAACGGATCACCAACATGATAACGCTGGATGAGAGAACATATTTTTGACATTTCCTGACTGGTGTAGCTATTAGCGTTAGCAGTTGCTACCAATAGCATCAGTATCCACAAAGAAAATAACGACGTGGATTTATTGTTGTTTACATCACGTAGCCTATGTAGCAACTGAACTGGGTAGAAGAAGACAACTTTAGGGAAGAAAATCAAGTTTTATTCAACGCTAGAAAACTTTAACATGAGCAACTATGGGCTGGATTGTCTCGGTTCTATTCGAGTAACTCGGTTCGGTTGGAAACTAAAGACTCGGGTTGGGTCGGTTCCAGGTCCAAATATTGCAGGTCCATTCGGGTTCGGACCCCTAGACTTATGATAATAGCTCGGGTCGTGTCGGTTTCGGGTCGAAACCTCTAACCTACGCACCTCCGAGGCTGTGGTAAATCCACCTCTATCTGAAGGTTAAACATTATATCCCACTTAAGGTTCAGGTGCAGATGCCACATGTAGGCCTACAGAGAGGTGCAGAGAGGCATCTGGATCAGGAAACCCCAGACCAGCGGGATGTTCAGCCAGTGTTTCAAGGCCAAATATCTGCAGAGAGGAAGAGTGGACCAAATGATTGCTGATCAGTATTTCTAGGTACCATTACTCCACCCCGTATTCTGGGAGACCCGGTGTGCTCCCGTGGAGGGCGCATCAGCTAAACCAACTCAGCCAGTGTCACTGACTGACGTCAGGAAGTCGTCCACGCTGGTCCAGGTCTCAGTCATGAACCTAGCTAGGGTTCACGTCCAACTCTTCATCATTGAAATTAAGCTTTGGCTGAAAGCAGGGACGGGAGGATGTGTTTAAATGGAAAGTGCTTAAGCAGGGGGCGCATAAATATCGACTTACCCACCGACAGGAGCATCGGGCCCTTGGTGATCACTCTAATAATATCCCAAAGTATGAAGACAGGAATGACCTTTGAGCTCAACGTGTTGTTTATGAAAAAGTTTGAACACCTTTTACTTTGTGCCTCGGTGTGTCATCATGCTGGAAACAGACAGTGGCAGATTCTCGTTAGCTAGGCTTAGGTGGACTTCATGGTCCTTTGCTCCCTACTTTCAGCACCGGGCAAACAGCTCAGAAAATGTCTACCAGTATATGCTCCTCATTGCCAATTCTTCTGAAATGGAAAGTTTTCTTTCTTTTCCTGTGACCATGAATCTGTGAAAATTACTAGGTAATTACTTCTCAAGGTGAATGTGGAGGGAACGCTCTACCACGTTGACTTTGATGTTAAAAACAAGGACTTCCAGGTTGCGTCCTGTCTGATAAGGCGACGCTACGTTTTGTCTCTTGTGGCGCTTCACCCCACACAGACTCGCCTCAGGTCTTGTCCCCCCCCCGGTCTTCCACCCTGCGGTGTCCAGGCCTGTGGCCTACTTCCTGTGGACCCGGGAGGCGGTGTCAGAGGTGGAGGTGGATGGAGTTTCCACATGCTCTCACAATGTTTGGACTGGTGACCCTCCATCCATGCTGCGTGTGTGTTCAGGAGCCCACAGCATATGATTAGTGGGCTGTTCTGACTTCAGCTTTTCTATATATTTTATTTTGTAATGTTTTCTTATTAACCATTAAAAGCTCAAAAGACAACGAACAGTGAATGCATTGCTATTTAATATGATGTCAACCTAGTTGAATCAAAATGGATGGTTTGAGAGGACTGCTTCCCATGCCTCAGACGTGGTAACTGCGCTCATATAAAATGAGAACTGAATGTATATTTAATGTCTAGCGGTGCGTCTGTTCAGAATTAGGCGAGTGTGTGAGTCCTCGTGACCTGTGACCAGCTGACTCTGGGTCGTTGTCTGAGTACGACAGGTGTCTGCCCATCTGTGAAAGATATAACATCTCAGTCTCACTCTGAGCTCACAATGTAAGTCCCGGACTGGAACCGTTCGTAAACATACACCATATAGATCACATGTGTCAAACACAAGGCCCGCGGGCCAAATGTGGCCCACCACGTCATTTTATGTGGCCCTCGAGAGCTTGGACATCATTATCTTAAATTTTAAACCAATATTTTAAGACTTGAAATAAGCTTACATCGCTTTAAAGTGCACATTGACAATGAACTGCATCTCCCATAATGCATTTAGTCAAAAACAGTATATCACCATGAGCAAGACATTAAGATGATTTTCAGAACTGATGGACTTGAGAAAGACCTTCACAAACCCAACATGTCTTTTTTGTTATGAGGCAGTGTCAGTCGTGAAAGAGTTTAATCTACGTCGGGATTTTGACATCAAACACGGAGCTAAGTATGCTAAATTTGCTAAATTAGCCCACATGAAAAACCAAGAAGCTTCTGGAACCAAGGTAATGGATACTCTCAGTCACCTGTGCGAAAGCAGGTTTACAACCACAAACCCCGAGTTTAATATAATAATGATTTAAATATTTGAAACTTGAATACATAATAAATACAGAAACAGTAATTTACAATATAATAAGGTGTAGTTTAATTTATTTGGGTTAACATTCCATTTTGTTACATTCATGCTGTCAATCTGGCCCTTCGAGGGCCACCTTGATGCTGATGTGGCCCTCAGTGGAAATGAGTCTGACACCCCTGATATAGATTGTAGATGTATGAAAACTATTACGAATTATGAACTAAAGAATAACACAAAAAGTGCAATTAGCACTGACATAAATAAAACATGAATAAAAAATGTATGATTCCAAAAAGGTTTTTTTTTCTTTACATTTGCTTTTCATGGCTTTTTAGAATCATCTATTAATAAAAAAATCACAAAGCAGGAGAAAAACCTGTGGGAAATGTAAAGGTTTGCCTTTTTCATAATTTTTATTTGTGGTACCTCTACTTATGAACGCCTCTACATATGAAATTTTCAGGTTACGAAACGCCTCAAAGGGAAAATATTGCCTATCGTTACGAAAGAAATTCCAGGATATGAAAGGCAGAAATCCAGTAGCGCTGCTACTCGCAGCTCCCAGAGTTTACTGAACGTAAACATAGCTGTCGGCTCTGTATCTCAGTTTGAAAGCGGTGCGTCCGAGCTGCTCTGCCATTGGCTATCACTTAGCATCTTCCTGGCATCCCATTGGCTAGGAGGGCCCCTTGTCTGTATGAGCGTAACCCAGCAACCAGGTAAACAAACAATTTTTACCTCCGACAAGGAGGTTATGTTTTTGTTTATCTGTCTGTCTGTGTTCAAGATAACTCAAAAAGTTATTGATAGATTTTGATGAAATTTTCAGGAGTTGTCAGAAATGTGAAAAGGAAGAACTGATTTCATTTTGGGTGTGATCCGGAAGAAATCCTGGATTCTGGATCACTTTGAAATTTTCAATAATTGTTGCGTTTAGTGGAGGTCTGCGCTCTCTGAGTGCTTTTCTAGTTCTAACATGTATTTCTGACAGGTTTTTATGCCATTTCATGTATTATTTATAATTTATTTAAAAAAATATATGTTTGAATTTTGGGGTGCTTGGAACGGATTAGGGCATTTACATGGAAAACGTGTCTCTACTTACGAAAGTTTCAGGTTACGAAACTACTTCCAGAACCAATTAATTTCGTAAGTAGAGGTACCGCTGTATTTGGGTAAATTTAGAAAAAGATGGCATCAAGTCAACGTTCACATCATTGTTCCCATTGTTCCCGGTACTCCATTTTTAGGGTTTACCTGGGGTTTTCTACTGACGTGCGTTTTTATTATTTGTTTTTATCAGTTTATTTTTATTGCTTTCACCCATCATATTTACTGTACAACAAAACTGATCGAATTAGCATCCACTTGACTCGTATTGTGTCTTGACAGAATTCTACTCCTGCCAGATAGTTTTTTGAGTTTCTTCTTCTTCTCCAACTATATTGCTTTTAAAAACAGCTGTCTTAATTGCTGGTGCTATTTTCAACTTAAAAAAATTTTTTTTTTTATTTATGAATGTGACCTGGCCAACGTGTACCCCTGTTTATCAGCCGAAGAGAGCTGAGATAGACTCCAGCAAATCCCCGTGACCCTGGATTGAACAGGTATGGATGGATGGATGGATGCAGATTTGTGTTGTTTCATGCTTTATTTCTAAATGAGAGGTGAACTGTTTGTAACTGAAAGGTAAAATAGTAATTAAAGGTTGAGAAAAACAACAAACATACACCTCTAGCTTTATAAACATGGAAAATTCATGTGATGCGTTTGGCCAACATTCCTACTTCCGGATAGAAGCCAGACCAGGAAGTAAATAAAAATTGCAATTCCTTGATTGGCCACTAGGTGGTTTCTCCGAAACAAAACAAATCCCCAGTGACCTCCGAATTAAAATGTCCAACTGCAGGAGAAGTAAACATGTTTGCAGCGTGTTTATTTCTGCTGCAAACATCATTTCAGATGTCGTCCGGGTAGCTTTCACTGAGCAAATTTTTCACATGCGCCTGCTTTTGAACTGAAAATATCAAATATCACCAGCCATCAACAACATACTGTAAAACGAAAAGTAAGCTGGCCAAAGGTCAGAACCTCACTGCTTTTAAAAAGCATATCACAGATATTCCTGGGTCACATTTCACTCCGGTGTGATGAAGAAACTGCTAATTGACAGAAGTGTAAATACCTGCAGAAAGAACTCTGCACCCTCAGAACATCTCTCTTCACACAGGACGCTATTTTAGGGAGGGATTAAGTCCTGGGGTCGAGAAGGTGTCCAGAGCTCACATTACAACCGGAGGCACTCCGGTCTTCAGGCTTTATTTTGGGAACACGGGGTTATTGCGATCCCCCTTTGCAACGCTCCAACTTCTAGTTCCACACGGTGCTTCCTGTTGTCATTTACCGCAAACGCAAAGGAGTATTTGAAGATATCTGTTGAATTTCTGTTGAAATATCAGCTTACTTTTTGGAACAATCGTCCCTGTTAAAGTAACTTTGGACTCTAATCCCAGTCGTCTCACAAGACAACCACAAATCACTTTATGGCACTATGGCGCACGCACTGACGATAAAATAAAAAGAACTGGGAAAACCCCCTGTGATGTAATCAAGAGGTTTTTTTTGAAGAGTGGGTTTGAAGCCTCTTTTTCATCCTACTGCCAAGCGCGGTTAATGGTCCCGTTGGAAGGGTCCTGACATGATCTCAGACGAAGGTCCAGAAGACTCTGCTGGAAGACAATGAACGAGTTGTAGCCCGGTTGTGATTCTCGGGTTAGCCCTGCCCCGCAGCTTTCAACCACGGATGAAGGTAGCTGCTTTGATAAGCTTTACCTCCAGACCCTTTCAGGCCAGCCCAAAACCGGCCACAGGGGCCAGCAGTTAACACAACAACAAGCCATATTGGCTGCGGTTACATGATGTTTTTTAATTCGGAATTAATAATTAGGAATTAAATAATTCCGAATTAAACTATTTTCCTTCGAGTTTACATGGAAATAGTTATTCCGAATTGAGGTTTACATGGAAAACACGTCTGTTCGGCTTTATCCAACTCCGCTTTAGGTCTGGGGGTTGGGAAGGGTTCTGATTGGATAGGGGGGGGGGGACGTCTTTACATCTACCGGAAGAAAACAAACTTAGCTAACTCGATTAGCAACAACATTTCACTTATTTTTGACCTGGGTGGCGTCTCTATCTGCGAAACCTCCTTCATTTAACCTGGCCGCTACAACTTTGAAAAGCTCACAATTTTTATGTTTCCTGCCATCTGTTCTTTTAATTATTTCCAGTTCCTCCAAGCTATTTATTAAATAAATCGTCTCTGCTCTTGAACACCGTTTACTGCGTGCTGCCATTTTGAAAACAAGCCCAGCGCGGAATGTAAGCGTCATCGCGACAGACGGGCAAGAGAACTAGCATGCGCAGAAAGACGGGAATTAATTTAAACAGGAATGAGTGTATACATGACCGCGGAATTACTTAATTCGGAATTAAAATGGGAATAAACCAGCCACTTACTTCGGAATTAAGTTAAATTCGGAATTGACATTTTCATATGGAATTAGGTGTTTACATGGTAACTTTTATTCGGCTTTAACTTTAATTCTGAATTAAAGAGGAATTAAACTTCCCATGTAAACGCACCCATTATTGTTAAAATAAGAATTATTATTCACTGTTAGGTTTCCTTCACAACTCATAAGTCAAGCAAAGACAGCACTAAGTAGCATAAGGGATGACTGACCACACACCTAATTAAATATCTAGCTTTGGAGGCAAAAAACATTTTTGTCGAATTGTTTCTGCAACCAGGCTGTAAATTCATTTATTTCTACAGCAAAGTTGGACATTTTTAATGTGGGGATCGGTGGAGATTGAGTCAGACGAGCAACAACGAAATGAGCTCACAGAGCCACAGTGGACAGAAGTCATGTCAGAAATTAAAACGGGAGAATGAGCAAGCAACAGATGAAATGAGAGGAAGTCTCTGACACCGTCATTAAAGCAACTTAAATAGAAGTTTATTTAGACTGCACAAAACCATTCTTTGTGGAATTTCAGTCAATCAGGGAACGCTTTCTACGTGCCTGTGTTGGTTTTTTCCAGGTATTGTGGCTTCCTCCCAAACACATAAATGAGTGAAGTGGATCTGTGACTGCCAACCGGAGAGTCTTGGGCATTTGGTTTATTTTATGTAGTTGGTGCTTTTATTTATTGTATCATACATTTTTGTGATAATGTCAAAATCTTGTTAAAACCTTGTTAAAACACCATATCATCAGGCAGAAACACTAAATTTGAACCCATAAATAAAGTTGTCAAATGACTGACAGAAATTCAACAATCCAACCGTCATCGTGAGTCATTACCACGTTTAATCAAAATGCAGTGTTGATTGATTCTTTCCACAACTGAGTCTGTTTGGTAGTTAGTCCTGCCGGGATTTTAACCGGACCAGACATCAGCTTCTTTTGACCAGAAAAGCTGTTGAACAGCTTGTGATGTCAGTTCTTTGTTGGGGGAATACGTCACATATCCCACTGAGCTGTACATTACACCCCCACTGATGCTTTGCATACAGTTAAACTGTGTGCTTTGTTCTTTATATATCTGCCGTATAGATTTATAGATGACAGCACATCTGACATGATGGAAAATGAACGTGCTTGTTCGCTTTAACGTCACAACATTCACCACATGAGCTGAGACAAGTTCTAGCAGATCATGTGACCCTGAACAGGGTTGAAGCAGGTCTGCTGATGGATGGATGGATGGATGGATGGATGGATGGATGGATGGATGGATAGGTGAATGGTTGGATGGATGGATGGATGGATAGGTGGATGGATGGATGGATGGATGGATAGGTGGATGGATGGATAGGTGAATGGTTGGATGGATGGATGGATGGATGGATGGATAGGTGGATAGGTGGATGGATGGATGGATGGATGGATGGATGGATAGGTGGATAGATGGATGGATGGATGGATAGGTGAATGGATGAATGGATGGATGGACAGATGGATAGGTGGATGGATGGATAGATGGATAGGTGGATGGATGGATGGATGGATGGATGGATGGATGGATGGATGGATGATGGATGGATAGGTGGATAGATGGATGGATGATGGATGGATAGGTGGATAGATGGATGGATGATGGATAGATGGGTGGATGGATGGATAATGGATGGATAGGTGGATGGATAGATGGATGGATAGGTGGATGGATAGGATGGATGGACTGGATGGATGGATGGATGGATGGGATGGCTGGATGGATGCTGGATGGATGGGATGATGGATGGATGGATGGATGGATGGATGGATGGGATGGAGGGATGGATGGATGGATGGATGGATGGATGGATGGGATGGATATGGATGGATAGGTGGATGGATGGATAGATGGACAGATGGATGGATGGCTGGATGGATGGATGGGATGGATGAGGATGGATGGGTGGATGGATAGGTGGATGGATGGATGGATGGATGGATGGATGGATGGATGGATAGATGGATGGATGGATGGATGGAGGGGATGGATGGATGGATGGATGGATGGATGGATGGGCTGGATAGGTGGATGGATTGGATGGATAGATGGATGGATGGGATGGATGGATGGATGGGATGGATGGATGGATGGGGGGGGATGGATGGATGGATGGATGGATGGATGGATGGATGGATGGATGGATGGATGGATGATAGGTGGATGGATGGATGGATGGATGGATGGATGGATGGAGGATGGATGGATGGATTGGATGGATGGATGGATGGATGGATAGATGGATGGATGGATGGATGATGGAGGATGGGGATGGATGGATGGATGGATGGATGGATGGATGGATGGATGGAGGATGGATGGATGGGATGGGATGGATATGGATGGGGATGGATGGATGGATGGATGGATGGATGGATGGCCGGATGGATGGATGGATGGGTGGATGGATGGATGGATGGATGGATGGATGATGGATGATGGATGGATGGATGGATGGATGGATGGATGGATGGATGGATGGATGGATGGATGGATGGATGGATGGATGGATGGATGGATGGATGGATGGATGGATGGATGGATGGATGGATGGATGGATGATGGATGGATGGATGGATGGATGGATGGATGATGGATGGATGGATGGATGGATGGATGGACAGATGGATGGATGGATAGATGGACATGGATGGATGGATGGATGGATGGATGGATGGATGGATGGATGGATGGATAGATGGACAGATGGATGGATGGATAGATGGACAGATGGATGGATGGATAGATGGATGAAGCTGAGAAAAACAAAGATCTCAGATTCATGCAATCTACAGTAAATCAAAAATCAAAGTGAGTGTACGATTGCAGTTAATTAATTAATTGATATACTGTTCCTGACCGGGGGTTCTACATGAATATAAGGACCCACCCATACTCAGGTATAGTCCTCTGATTCAACACTAACAGTGAAAACGCTATCCACTGGGTGGCAGCACTGGTCAAAAGTGGTGATCGCTGCATTTGAGGATATATATGTATATATTTGAGCTTCCCGGTTTTGAAGCGACGATGCAAACTTCCACTGACCTGGAAGCACCGATTTAGCTTCAGGGTAAGAACAAAACAGGGAAGAATATCGACCAGCTGAAACTCACATTAAATTCCAGGCGAAAGAACAGATGAAGACTGCCTGCGAGACGAGTGGACATCCTGTCTGTTCGTACTGGAATAACTGGAGGAAGCCAGAGGAGGGCTCATGATTTCAGAAGTGAACTCTTGAATTACTAAAATAACCTAAGTTTCCCCCAAACGCCACACACCAGCACAGACCAGGCTGATGGCTGCCCTGTCAGCCGGTGGCTGCCTTTGGTTCTTAGTGCTTTTGTGGCTGTAAGATGAGAAAACCTGACCCCTGACTTGATGAAAAGCTCATTTAAATCTCTGTGCTCCAGTACATATGGCTGCCCCAGTTTTAATCATCTCTCTTTTAGCACTTGCTGAGAAGTGCAAGAGAACGACCGTTGCTGTGTACGTTGGGGTCGGGTTATAAATGGCTCTCAGGGGCTCTCTTGCAACTGACGAGGGCCACGCTGCACGAGGGGCGGATGACTCGGTGGCCCGGGGACCCCGGGGACCCCGGGGTCACCGGATTCAGGCTGGTGAAGAAGTGAAACCCAAGCATCATTGAATATTTCATCGGCCATGTGGAGAGTCACCGCTGTTTTGGAAACACGATAGCTAAGTGTCAAAGAGTCGACTGGAGACGTGGAGTGGGAAGCCAAGTTCAACGCCAAAGCAGACCAGAAGAAATACTACGCAGGACTCTCCTGGAAACTATTCTAACCAAATGTAACCAAGTTTCATTTTAAATTTGCGAAGCTTCTTTTATGAGCGAGAATCTCCGCCGTCATCGGAATGACGTTTTATTCACTTTTAATTCATTTAACCCATGCTGTTAGATGCAAAAAATCAAAAAAAGTCTTAAAATATTGGGCTATCCCAGTCTGGTTCCTCATATTAATTCAAGAAAACTCATAAATAGTTTTTCATAGGTACAAGTGATATCTGTGATAGCTTCAGTGTGCTCATGTTTCCTTTCGTTTACTGACACAAAAACGGAACAAATCAAGCGTATTTTACGTGGATTTGAGCTGATAAATGTTGAGCATCAGTCATTTTTCCAGACGTCGCAGCAAACTCTGGCTCTGCCCGACTGGAGAAATAACGAAGGCGAGGAAGAACAAATCTACCAAGTGGATCAATCACATTTCTTGCAGTCTATGTCAGGATCCGCCGTACGATTCACAGCTAGGACGTAGGTACGGCGTGGCTTTGACGCAGAAGCTAAGTCCTGCTAGCCAAGCACGGTTGACTGTTCAAAGAACCCAGTACACGACTCACCGTAGGAAACAGAACATGATAAATTACAACCTAATTTTTTAATAACAGATAAGCAACTTTATCCTTATTTTGACATGACCAGACCAACGCTGTGTTCATCTAAGATGTTCGTTTGAATCTAGATCGGTGGCGTTGTGTTCAGACAGCCAGCTGAAATCCTTCAGCAATAATGAGACGGTGCTCAGTTCCTTGGGAACTTCTCTAAATTCCCAGCTGGCTCTTAATCGCATTCTATACGCAAAATCAAATAATGAATTCAAAAGTAGTGTAAAATGCACTTTTATTTAAATGTTCTGCTGCCATATGAACTAAAGTGCCATAACATTTGTTGTTCAAACACTTTTAACATAATCAGCACTTGCCAGTACAGTAACACATATTTAGTGAAAATCTCATCTTAAAAAATGTAAAATAAAATAAAGCTTATTGCCACTGCCGGGGCATTAATGTCATCCTGTTTTTATATATATAAAAAAAAGAAAAATGTCTAAAAAATCCAACAAAATGATTGTGTCTCAGCACAATCAGAACATTAAAACAGGTAATTTCTGAGGTAACAGCAGAAACTTTTAACGGGGAGTTCAACTTGTCAGTTGTTACAAATAACCTTGTTTCTGTTGAATCCTCCGTCTGGGAGAACTTTAAAATGAAAATGTCCATGTTAAAGTTCAGTAACATTATCAATCCATGTATTGTCAATCAAAAATTAAAAAAATGAAAAAGTGACATTTTATTATGTTTTTCATTTTTTAATCTAACACAAAAAACAAAAAAAATGTCTGTTTTTTTTTAATATATATTCCAATTTTAGACTTGGATCAAAAATATGAAATTAAAAAACGGGCCACAGAACTGAATTTATTTTATAATGGAGGACTGGACTTTCTGTTGTCATTACACATCTGTGCCACTAGATGGAGCTGCACTGCAGTAACCAGCTAGAGAACAGCAGGACAGTGAACACATGGAGCAGATCTGATGGAACATGGAGGAATGACGCCAAAGTTTTGTTGCAGTCCAGAATTTTTTTTTTTAGACAGAATTGTTAATATTACTACCTGAACTGTAAAGTTCACGGATTTTTACCGTTCTCCATGTCTGTTTTTTAGCTTTTCTGCTCTTCCGGTTCCGCAGCAGCCAGTAACAGACTTTTCAAAACAAAAGCATGTGAGCAACAAGCGTTAACGCGCGATAAAATAAATGTCGCCGTTAGTAAATTACTGAGTTAACGCGATAATAACGTGTTTACTTGCCCAGCCCTAGTTTTTTTTTGTTTTTTTTTTTTTGGTGCGTGGCGCTTTCTTGAAAGTTCTTGAAACTCTTACATGAGCGTAAACTTGGTCACTATGAAGTCTTAGGCCTGTTATATGTGCATCACTCTGACTTACATGGAAGGGCAGCACGGTGGCTTAGTGGTTAACACTGTTGCCTCACAGCTAGAAGGTTCCTGGTTAGAACCTCGAACCTTTCTGTGTAGACAATGACAATGACATTAACAAAAACACAACGACATTAACAAAAACACAACGACATTAACAAAAACACAACGACATTAACAAAAACACAACGACATTAACTTCTAACGGAAAGGGTAGGTACCTGCTATGACAAGGATCATTGCTGATTGGACGAAAGCACGTCAGTCTGTTTAAAAGGTGGGGAAGGGCCCCGCCCACATCTGTGGTCTACAGTCAGGTGTATTTGGAGATGGTTACTACAGAATTACCACAATTACTACTATTACTACTATTACTACAATCACTACTACCACAATTAGGGCAATACATTTTGACACTTCAAAATGAAGTCCGCCCGAGCCGTAAACAAGGTGTTATGGCGTAAAGCAGCCTTAAAAACCGTTCTCTTAATACATCCATGAAAAAAACCCGCTAAAAAAGACTGACACGCTTTCGTCCAATCAGCAGTGATCCTTGTCATAGCAGGTACCTACCCTTTCCGTTAGAAGTTAATGTCGTTGTGTTTTCCTTTTGGTCGTTGTGTTTTTGTTAATGTCGTTGTGTTTTCCTTTTTGTCGTTGTGTTTTTGTTAATGTCGTTGTGTTTTCCTTTTTGTCGTTGTGTTTTTGTTAATGTTGTTGTGTTTTTGTTAATGTCGTTGTGTTTTCCTTTTTGTCGTTGTGTTTTCTTAATGTCTTTGTCTTTTCCTTTTTGTCATTGTGTTTTTGTAAATGTCGTTGTGTTTTTGTTAATGTCGTTGTGTTTTCCTTTTTGTTGGTGTCGTTTGCCCTTCAGGGCCACCGTAGCTTCCTCCCTAAGACATGCATGTCAGGTTAATTAGTGGTTCTAAATTGCCTGTAGGAGTGAGTGTAAGTGGTTGTTTGTCTGTATGTGGCCCTGTGGTGGACTGGCCCCTGGACCCCTGCCTTTTGCCCGTAATCAGCTGGGATAGGCTCCAGCAGATCCCCGTGACCCTTCGAGGACATCACAGAGGTTCCTCTTTAAAGCACAGAGTTAACACTTTCACAGTTATGGAAGAGACTAAAAGCTTTTCAGTAACTCTTTACGCCCTGGTTACAGTGCCCTCTACCCACAGACTGCAGCTCAGAGACGTCCTGAACGCAACAAAACAACTTTCTAACATGCATCTTCACACATCTTCACTTGTACCTGTAATTTAGAAAAGGAGTCGAATTCACCACAAAGAAACAGAAGAAAAGAACCTCAACCATAATCTTCAGGCGTGTCTGAGCGCCGCTGTTCATAGCAGCTGGTCGTCTTCACTCCACCCCCCCCTCTCCTGTGGACTCGTCGGTTTATACCCCTCCAACTGTGAAAGTGAGTGGCGATAAAGCTGGATGATTCTGCCCTGGTCTGGACCACTCAGTGGATGAGCCATATTCAGAGTTAAGCAGGCTCAGATATAATATAGTAAATCTCTGGTTTGGTGGTCGCTTCAGTCACTTCACGCAAACAAGTGTTCTTTAACAAATGGGCTCACGTTTTACGGGGATCAAATGGCAGCACATCTGCCTGCTGATTAGTCCATCTCACACACAAACCGGGCCTCGTTCAGGAAATCTTAATAAATTTGTGAGTGGATTTGCACATAAATCACGTCCTTACTAAAAACCTACTCTGGGTTCACGATCGCCACGTGAAACAAGGATTTGATCCTAACGAGTGTAAATCAAAGTCAAAATGAGCCAATATTTTACACGAAATGGTAAAATGTATCCGTTTAAACATCTGAAATGCACTCGATGTTCAACTGGGAATAAAGTATGGGTTTCTGAGATTGGAAAATCGTTGCCTGTTGTTTTCATGTACCTTCTACAGAGCGTCCCGGCCTTTTTGGGTTTGTGGTTGAACTCTGTTGATAGACAGCAGACATGTCAGGAACCGGCCTGCAGACAGATACCAACCAATGCTGTCTTCTGTCCAACGAAGCATTCAGGGGTGGACTGAAAATAATAATATTGCCTCTATAATCGGAAAGACCTCTTCATACCCGATGGAAGGAGATTCATACTTGGACTTCTGATTTTTAGGTGTTATATTGCAATGCATCGTAACAGCAAGGAGATGTTTTGCTTTTAAAGCATATTCCAAGAAATGATGGGAAGCAATAAAATGCATAGATTATTTAAAGTTTGTTCGCCCACAAACTTAACGCTTTTAGCGCCCAAGTTGCAAAATTGCAACGAGCAACATTGCTGAGTAAAACAGGCTGTATCTATAAATGTGAAGCCGAATCTTGTTACTACTTTTCATCAGGAGATGGCGGACATGTGCGCCTGTAATCTGAGAACCATTTCTGGAGGTGGCGCTATTCAAAGTTTTAACCTAAAAAGAGTTTGTAAAACAACCACGATTGTCCTGGTAGATGCAGGAGAAGCCCGGTGATGATGATGATGATGGCGGCTGGGAGTCCTTGAGAGAAGAGGAAGAGTATCGAAAATGGAGCTTGTTGGTTTTGTGGAGACGATCTGACAAACAGAGTCCACTGATTTCATCCCTTTTCCAAATGATGAATTCTGGAGCCTCATCACCAATCAATCAGTCAATCAAACAGATATGGCCACCAGTTCTTTGAAAGGGAAATACTGAAACCAAACTCCAGATTTCATGACTTTATGATGTGATTGTCCCTGAAATGGAAGCTTTCATTGTGCATGGGGCTGCAGGAAAAATCTGAAACTGAGGACTACTGGGCAGGTTTGGGCAGGTGATGTCACAATAATCAAATTAGATGACAAATCTACTTCCATTCCAAATTTTGGTTCATACTGAAGATATTTCTCATTAACAGTATGCCTTTATCTCAAACCACTTTAAAGTTATAGCCTTTTGAAACCTTGATAACAAAATTGAACATTTTCCAATATGGCCGCCACCTTGTGATGTCATAAAATGCAAATTATATGAATAATTTCACCCTCATCACAGACTTTGAGTCAAACTGAACAATTTTCTCATTGACAGTACACCTTTACCTCAAACTGCTTTTAAGTTATAGCCTTTTGAAATCTTGATATCAAATGTGTATATTTTCTTGAACAAACTCTGGCGCCTAAAGGGTTAATACTTTTTGTGTTGCTCAAATAAATCAATCTGCGGGAAATGAGATTAATCCTTTACAAATGGCTTCCAGTGTTTTGGTAGCAGAGCTGGTCAGATCAACCGGTGATCGTAGAGTCATTCAGTTCGTTGCAGGGGCGGACTGGTAATCTGTAGATTCTAGAAAAGTCCAGAACGGCCGTCCGGTCTACAGCCGTCGGTCCTGTTCAAGAACCAAAATGTTCAGTCTATCAACTAACAGCAGGGGGCGCTAAGACAATCATTTATTATTTATAGGCCTCAAACCAACAAAGCAGACTAACGTTAAGTCTCTGTCAACAGAAAGATGGAAGCAGAAAACGCAAAGAGAAAGGTGGATGGAAAAATTAAAACTAAAGAAAGACAAGTAAGTTTGAGGGGGAGAAGTGTTTTCCATTTTGGCACTATTTATCTTTGTCTTCTCTTTCGTGGTGCGTGGTGGTGCAGTGTCTGTGGAACAGGCTACAAATGTTGTTTGAAGGATGAATGGTTCCCTTATTAATCACAGCTGCACTGGGGACAATTTAATTTAAAAATCAGTATAATGTCAGTGTCCTATAATGGTGTTTGCTCGGCAGTCTAGTGGTTCAGTGGGTGGACTCTTCATAGTGGTTTGTGGGTTCAATTTCCAGTGTTGTAATCAGGGCTTGACGCTAACTTTTTTGCTCACCAGCCACTGTGGCTAGTGTTTTTCCTAAGTCATTAGCCATTTAGTCTTTATGTTAGCCACAGTTTTGCTGTCAGTTTTTTTCTTCTTCACAATATTGTTGCATTTACATTTTAAATAAAAACAATTGGTACAACTATTGTGATGTGATCAAAGAATACGTTACAAGCTAAAGTTGCTTGTGAAATTTTACCAGCATTTGGCCGGTTGGCTGGTGTCAGTGTCAAGCCCTGGTTGTAATATGTTGTTGTGTTGCTTTTTAGCCATTGCTTTCTCTCTATCCAAAGGCCACTAGAAAATCTTTTAAAAAGATGCTGATATGACACATAAACCATAACTTGCTAACTACTGCTGATGTAAAGGTGAATAATCTACTCAGATGGGTTCATAAATGTGTAAATCTGATTCTGATGTCAGTGCCTCACCAGCCATGAATCTCACCACACATCACTGGTTATGAGGCATTATATATGTTTACATATCAGAAAATTTTCATTTCAAACAGAAAAGGAATATTTTAAATACATGTGTGCTTTATAAAGCTACTTTGTCATCTTTGACTATCTTTCAGTATTTTTGCAGTATCAACAAGAGGCCAGTAGGGTGTCCTCTCTTAGTGTCACCTTAGCATAATATTAAAACTATAAAATGTGTCAGGCAGGCTAATTCTGACACAGAATAGAGCTAAAAGGCTAAAAATGTAATGATATTTAGGATGATATTCTTCTTGTCTGTAGTCTGGGTATCAAATAATATGTTTATCCAAACGTTAGAATTTTGGAGGTATAAGTTCAGGTTTAATGGCTGTCACTCCAAGTAATGCTAATAAAACAAATGTTAATCAAGCGTATGTGATATAGTTTTTTTTTTTTTTTCAAACTCACTCAGCCGATGCTGGTCTTCAGGGGGGGGGGGTTCAAGTCAGCAGGTCATAGACTGACCTTTGGTGGAGCCTCCACCCAGACGGGACCTGAGACTGAGGCATAAACACTGGCTCTTCATCTGTCTGCTTACATCACATCTCCTCGGTCGGTGCGGCGGGAATGAGGGGGCTTTGTGGCGCAGCCTCTGGATGTGTGCGATACCAGGGCGGCGGCGCGGCTCGGATGCTGCCAAAGGTGAGGCCAGCAGCCGGGCTGAAAGTGATACGCCGACTGCTGTTTACTCAACTGCTGTGTCCTAACCCCAGCACCTACGGTGGCTCCTGACACCGTCCACCTTCATACTGACAGATGACTCTTTGACCAGGAAGTCCCAGAAACAGAGAGGGGAGCTGTGGATAATTCATCTGCAAGGACTGAAGATTTGACATAGCTTCATGGCTCAGGGGACGTTCAACACAGAAACATACGTCATAAAAAAAGTTGTATGGGACTGGGAAAAGCTGCACAGGTTTAGGAAATATAGAAGGACAATAATGTATTTTGAGCTTTGATAAGCCCGTCTGTCTTCCTAGACTTGGGTTGGCTTAGTTGTAAGGCTTTTCCCTACCATGTGGGAGGTCCCAGGTTCAAATCCTGGCTCCATCAGGAATAAAACAGATCACTCTACAGTGGAGACCCTGAACAGGGAGCAGCTGAAACAAATTTTCAAAGCCCAAATTTTCCCAATAATAGCATGAAATCAACGGACTTTCACCGGCCTCTGCTCTAAATCTGAGTCCTGTGGAACATGTGATGGCCAGCATGGATGAGGAGCTGATGAATGACTGTTCTTGAAGAGCAAACTCTGAATGAATCAGTGAACATCTTCAGGATGAGCTGCCACCACCTCCCCTCTCTGCTGCTGTCTCCAAGGCGCTACAGAGCAACGAGGGTGCAGTCAGTCCAGATCCAGTAGTGTGCCAGGCAGTGCCTGGGATGTGCCACACTTTCAGTCCATCAAAGTGGTGCACGTTTGGCTCCGAGTGAGCGCTAATCTCAGATGTCGTTTACGAGCTGAAGATACTTTAAGGCAACCTTTCTGAACCGGGGTGTCGTGGCACACTGGGGTGTCGTCAAAAAAATGACCTATTCTGTCATTTCATATACAGTGGTTCCTCTACTTACGAACGTTTCCACAAAACGAAACTTTCAGGTTACGAAACGCCTCAAAGGGAAAATATTGCCTCTAGTTACGAAAGAAATTTCAGGATACTAAAGGCAGAAATCCAGTAGCGCTGCTACTCGCAGCTCCCAGAGTTTACTGAACGTAAACATAGCTGTCAGCTCTGTATCTCTGTTTGAAAGCGGTGCGTCCGAGCTGCTCTGCCATTGGCTATCGCTTAGCATCTTCCTGGCATCCCATTGGCTAGGAGGGCCCCTTGTCTGTATGAGCGTAACCCAGCAACCAGGTAAACAAACAATTTTTACTTCCGCCAAGGAGGTTATGTTTTTGTTTATCTGTCTGTCTGTGTTCAAGATAACTCAAAAAGTTATGGATGGATTTTGATGAAATTTTCAGGAGTTGTCAGAAATGTGAAAAGGAAGAACTGATTTCATTTTGGCTGTGATCCAGAAGAAATCCTGGATTCTGGATCACTTTCAGATTTTCAATAATTGTTGCGTTTAGTGGAGGTCTGCGCTCTCTGAGTGCTTTTCTAGTTCTAACATGTATTTCTGACAGGTTTTTATGTCATTTCATGTGTTATTTATAATTTATTTAAAAAAATATATGTTTGAATTTTGGGGGGCTTGGAACGGATTAGGACATTTACATAGAAAACGGCATCATCAGAAAAACGATTTCTCAATCAGGAAAATCAAGAATACCCCCTCATGCCAGAAAGCAACTCGTTAACTCGGTCATAATTTTAGTAGTTGCTGACTAGAATCGATATTCGCAGTATTCTCCCACATGTTACACATAAAAAAGAAAAAAATAGAAAAGGCTGAAAGAACGACTAGCAAACGAGGGAACGTGGGAATTTACGTTACACCTTGAATGCAGCCTGCAGCACAGCGCTGATCACAACAAACATGGCGGCGTGGAACTTCGTTAAAGTTTCAGAGGAAGATAGTTTGTTTGTTATTTGTGATGAATCCTCCGAGTGAATTGACTGCAGGTAAACTGCAGGTAAACCCCAGGCCTTAGCGTTCAGGTCTGTCTGAACTGTAAATATACTAGAAAGAGGTCTCTGTGTCTATTCAAAGATCTACCAGGGTAAAGTTCAAACCCAACGTGCAGCAGAGCGTCTGACTGAATGTGTTGCTCGGTATCGTCTCTCTTCTGAACGTCTTTCTGGGTTAAACTTTTCTGCTGTGGCGCCTTCAGCTTGACATCGCTGATACTTGGACGTTGTTCCTGACCTCAATCTACCGTCGCCTCTTCTCAACAAGGTTGGGTTTCGCTGTTTGGTTTCCATAGAGTGAGACTGAGGATGCCGGAATAAAGGAGGAAAACCAGTTGGATTATCTCACACTGAAGAAAAAGCAATCAAATAGAACGATTGGTTTTAATGTGATAGTAACTGTTTTTAAACTCCTGTCAGTAGGGTTAGGGTGCTTATTTTAATTAATGATATCACAAGTGCACAACAGTTCATGAGATGTCCCACTGTGAATGTAAGAAGTCGTAGCCTGGATCTAAACGTGCTCAATACAAAGGTGGCGTCAGATGTTCTTCTGCCATATCCTGCAACATTAGAAATACAGTCATGGAAAAAATGATTAGACCACCCTTGTTTTCTTCAGTTTCTTGTTCATTTTAATGCCTGGTACAACTAAAGGTACATTTGTTTGGACAAACATAACAGTAACCACAAAGATTGCTCATAAGAGTTATATCTTACCATTTTCCATGGTTTTTCTTGATTATAACCTAAATCACTTAAGTTTTTACATCAATAGCTATGGCGTTGTACTGCCAAAAACACTGCTTTTATCCATTCAGTGTTTTCTTTTCTGTCTGTTTTAGTCACATGATGACGTTTAGTGGTACCAGGTATTAAAATGAACAAGAAAGTGAAGAAAAAATGGTGGTCTAATAATTTTTTCCATGACTGTATATGAGATTTGAATGTTGGCAAGATAACTTGTAAATGGATTGACACATGATGAATAACTTTATTTGATGTGAATGAATCATTACAAAATGTCTTAAAGTTTAATAGTGCCTAGTTCAAGGCAATATTGGTCTGTTATTCCCAAGATTCTCCTCAAGATCTTAGATCTGGAAATGTGAGATTATTTATGTTGTTTACTGTCTGGAGTCCATGGTATCCTCATAAATTAATGACTTAATTAGCCAGGAAAAACTAATTTATTAATTAATTGTCAAAACAAGCATCAATATCTAGATGTCCAGCCTTTAACTTTCTCTTTCACTGTAAACATCTTCTTCAACACTCTGCTAACATTAAATAAATATTCACTTTGATTCGTGAGCCTATTTTATTGTTCCAGGAGATTCTGGTTTTTTTTTTTTTTGATCTAGAATTAAGAAATATTTGATCGTTTTCAGTGCATTTCATTGGGCTCTGTGCTGTAGCAAGTAATTTAAAATAAAATTCAGAACATTTCAAACTCTTGAACCAGATCTGAGCTAAAAATAATATTTCTGGTCAAGTAGAAAAGTTTAGTCTCACCAGTGTTGAGCCATTAATTCAGTATTTATTCCTTGTGTTTTAGCTGGTGTTTTTTGCAGTGTGGTAATCGTCCAGACAACCCAATGAAAAGGAAACGTACAGGTGCAGTTACTGAAGGACGTCCTGGCTGAAATGATGCTTCTGTGGTGAAGAAAAATGAAACGATATGAACTTTTCAGGGCCGATGCTGATACAAATGATTAGCAATGAAGGAGATCCATCCATTATTTATTCCCATTTAATCCTGTGAAGGATCAGGGGACCTGCTGGAGTCTATCCCAGCTCTCTTCAGGTCTACAGTCAGGGGTCCACCTGTATACTGCTTTTTTCACACCATCAAGGTGCCTCTCAGTCACCCAGTCACACACCAGTGGGTGACTGCTGCCAAGCAAGTTAGGGTCCAGTGTCTTGCCCAAGGACAGTTTGACATGTGGTCAGTTGGTGCCGGGATCAAACCGCCAACCTTACAGTGACTGGACGACCCACTCTACCAGCTGAGTTACAGCCACCTGTTGTTTTCCTGAGAGCTGTAAGTTTTATTTATCCTCACAGAGGAATTATTGTTTAGTTTTAATTCCATTAGACACATCAGCGGATGCTGTTGCATCTAATGGAACATGAAAACTAACTTTCATTAAAAAAAAAAAAAACAGCTCCACTGGACTGAGTTAACACTGAGTTACACAAACATTCAGAAAAGTGTCACATGGAACGTTCAGAGATATTGAACATTCAGAGTTATGGAACGTTCAGAGTTATGGAACGTTCGGAGTTTTGGAACGTTCGGAGTTTTGGAACGTTCAGAGTTTTGGAATGTTCAGAGATATGGAACGTTCAGAGTAATGGAATGTTTAGAGTTTTGGAACGTTAAGAGTTACCGTACATTCAGAATTTTTGGAATGTTCCGATTTATGGAAAGTTAAGAGTTTTGGAGCGTTCAGAGTTTTGAAGCATTTAGAGTTATGGAACGTTGAGAGTTATGGAACGTTCAGAGTTATGGGACGTTCAGAGTTTTGGAACGTTCAGAGTTATGGAACGTTTAGAGTTTTGGAGCGTTCAGAGTGGTAAAATGCAGCCCACGCAACATTTACTTAACCTCTGTTGTGGTGAAAGGAGCCGTTTCTCCCAAACATCCAGTTTACAGAGAAACAGTCTGTCGCTCTCACTTATCATGTTTGCATGGATTCATTTAAAGACTCTGATAAACATAAAGCTAAATAGGAACTCTAAGAATGGATGGATTTGATTGCTTAGATAGATGCTGTCTGAAAGTGTCCTTGAAGACAATATAAAGATGGGGAAACTGGAGCTGCCATCCCTACGAACACCTGTCTCTCTGCATTGAGAACGTATCAGTCTTTCCCACCAACCCCTTCACGCCACAGAGGCACTTTTCCCCCGGAGGTTACAGGCTAACCGGGGAAAACTTGCTCAGAGGTGTTGGGTCACTTCCTGAGGAGCAAATGTCATGACCTCTTGCCACATCATGTGTTCCTTCACCTTATATTTTATTCTTCTTTCACTCACCTTGTGTGAGGACAATGAAGACCTCTTAAATCTCTAAACTCCACCCGTCTAGTCAAAGACGCTTCAGCGCCAGCTGTGTCCTTCGGGTTCGCTTTCCTCCTCCATCTGCATCGGCAGAAATCCTGAGCAGGAGGCCCTCAAGATAATGGATTCAAACGGAGTTTCACGCACAACAAACTAAAAACACACAGAGGAATACAAACTGTGTCCGTGAAATTTGCTACATTTTCTCAAATGCAACAAAAACCCGAAAGTGTAATTTGTTTAAATACTTCTAACTTGTATTCAACAGACGGAAAACCAAAAGTAATGATTTTCAGAGTCTTCAAAGGATAATTCAGATGTATTTAGAAAAGCTTCTAAGGAGCAGCTCAGTCATTAAGTTTGTTGTAATTTCCACTGTTTGGAAGGATTTCTGTTCTTGGTTCTGGAAGACATTTCACTTCCCATCCAAAATGTTTTAACTCATGGGAATGTCCCAGCTGTTACTGGGACTGTTGTCAGTACTATGTCGTCCATGTAGACCTGAACCGGTGGTAGCTGCTGACCGGCCTGAAGGTCCGTCCTCCTCTGATCATCTGTTCCAGTCCTGCCATAAGACACCTGATTCACATGAAAGCAGGGAAGCATCTAAGACATGCAGGACAGGGACAGGGACAGGGACACGACAGGAGCTTGACACCCCTGATGTGTTCCAGTGCCATCATGAAGACCAGGGGGGAGATGGTGCAACCTGCAACCATCACCGCCGCTGGTGGTGAAGTATGATGTTGTCCTACAGAACTGCACGTCTTAGAAGTTGTACTTTACGAGTTTTGAAATTGAGAATGGGGAACCGATTCGTAAGCGTTGGCTAAGTCAAGAAACGCACCTGCAGATGCTTTCCCCCTACCTGAGCCACCTGAATCTGGAGCCACATGAGACTGGCGTGTTCAAGACATCCATGGAAGCCTGTTATCCCAGTCTTTTGGATCAATAATTTACCTGGTCCAGATATTCTGTTTCTCAACTCTGTCCCAACAGAGTAAAAAAGACTTTTCCTCCAACATTGGTGGTGGATGAATTCCTTTCCTTGGGAATGAAGACGACTCTTCACCGAACTTTGGTGATGGTTTTCTTTTCCCACACAGTCCTCATGTTCCTCCAAACGAGTTTCAGTGGGGCGTTCTTGAAGATGAACTAAGCAACTCCATTGCTGCCTGGTGCAGAAGCAGCTCTTACCTTCATATCTGCTTCTATCACCTGGCTCAGTTTAAAAGGTCCAGTAAGGGGGGGGGTTGGAGTTGGTGGGATGTCAAAGGTCTTTTAGATCATTCATGTAGATAGTTTCAAGATCTTGGTCAGTCTCCTCTTTTGACATCTACTACTTTAAAAGGATTCTTGAAGAAACGTGTTCTTACCCTCTTCTTTTTGCGTTGTTTTTCTGCTTTTCAGAGCTTCGGTTTCAGGTCCTCTTGAAGGATCTTGATGCCTTTCCTCTCTTCTATTGTTGCTGTTTTTTCTCAGGTTTTTTCTTTCTTTAACTAGTTGCAATATTTCCTGGAGTTGACAGGATTTTGGTGGAGGAGATTTTCGATTTTGGTCATTTTACCAATGGCCTTGTTGGGTGTCTGGCTATAATTTATGCTCAAAATATGTTCCACCTCCTCTCGTGTACTGATGCTGGAATAATTTAATCATAAAGAATTTTGATAATGCATTTAAATATTTCTTAATTTAAGATCTCACCATTGTGTTACCATTAAGCCCAAAGGAAAAAGACAAGATTGCCATCTATAGTTAATGAAGCTTTATATATATCTCACAGATTGTATTGTGACTGTCCCTGTTGAACGATGATATTGCACATCGCATGTTTTCCTAATGTTGCATCGTATCACAGAGATACTGAGTGTGCTTTCATTGATATTGGTGTTGCATTACAGTCATTCTTAGCACAAATATATAAAGAACAAACTCTCAGAATTTTCTGTAAGTTGAAAAACTGTATTTTACCAATGAAAAACTGCTGAAATGTCCCAATGGTCTGGGAGTCTGGGGAGAGTTAAACCAGCTGCTGGATTCATACGACCTTTGACCTCTCAGCTTCCTCTCACACACCTAAAATATGGACTTTAATTAGATTTTTATTTGGAAACCACAAATAAAAACTGCATTTAGATCAATCTGAGATTATGCCATCCAGTTGAAAGTTGCCATAAAGGTGCTGCTAACAAATCAAGATGCATTGTGGGACATGAAGCTACAGTTCATTGATCCCTCTGAGGCTCAAGTCGCACCTGCAGCATCCCGGAAGTGACTGGTGAACTGTCAAAATAAAACGCTACCGGCAGGCTCTGACTCGTACATCGACATTACGTTAGCCTGCAGAGACTGCGTGTGACCAGTTCAGAGGGTTTTAGAGGAGCTTTGGACCACGTACGAGGAAAGGGCCAGTCTATGCGTCAAAAAAAAAAAAACTTCTGGAAAGAACGAGACATGGCGAGATACTGGTCTTCCCACGCAACGGTCACGGTCTTTGGTGGAGGTGGCGGGCCGGATTTGACCCGCGGGCCTTGAGTTTGTGCTCTAAAATCTCAGCGTGCTTTCCTGTATCTGCCGTGACAGAAGCGTAGATCCAGTTTCCAGGCCGCACTGATACCGACCCGGCACCCTCACAGAGCCCGGCCTTTGGTTGCCGACGACAGCGTGGGCGTTGTGTCCATTTCTTCCAAACTAGATCATCATTATTTGGTCCGTCTGACCACGGGACACGTTTTTACTGCGTGATGGTCTGGTCCAGATGCCTCCAGCCCCACAGATGAAGATGCTATTTCTGGACAAGGTTAACAAGAGCATGTGTGAAGAATGTGTGAACGCAGCTCCCTGTTATAGTGCTTGACAAAGGTTTCCCGCTTGTTCATCAGCTATTGATGAACGGCGCGTCCCTTACCCTTCTCACATCGAAGTTGCTCCAGATTTCTGGAACCATTTAATGATATACAGTGATCCCTTATTTTTCGCAGTTAATGGGGACCGGCTCCCCCCCGCGACAATCAAAATCCACGATCTGGGACCGGAGCCCCCCCGAGCCTCAATAATGTGTTTAAAATATGTTTAAAAACCCCAAAAAGGTAGCGAAACAAGACAAAGGCTCAACTGTGGTCTTTCTGTTTACTTCACAGCCTCTGGTCTCTGGACCGTAGTAAAGAAACCGCTGGTATTGTGCTATTTTTTGGCTCGTAATTAGCGGCTAACACGCTAACAACAACCAAAACAAAACAGTCCGGTTTTCTCTGCATGGAACGAGCACTTTATTCTGGCACTGCAGGAACTTGTAACATCACACAGGTTGTATTGTTGGGCTCCTGTCGGTTAACAGAGAATGTAAATCTATACACGCTGGGCTGCTGTTGATGCTCACTACACTTTTCATCTAACCCCGTTTTCGTTCTGCCGTCCCACGACACACACTCCATTACCCATAAGGCCACCTTCTTAAAGGGCCAGGCTGGCTCACAACATTTCTTCACTGCGAGAGAACGCGCACAACATCCTGTGATGTTTCCGCGATTTTAAAAAAAAAAAAAAAATTATATTATATATATTTCTGGAAAAAAATCCGCGAATAACTAAAACCGCAGAACTTAAACCGCGAAGTGGCAAGGTATCACTGTAATGCTCTGTAGAAAGAGAAATGTTTTGCCAGTGAAAAATGTTAATGTTTGCCGATAAGTTAGACGTTACTCCTCAAAGACCGAACCTTTAATGTCGTGGTTTCACGCTGTGGGAGAAAAACATACATGTGTTGCTGGTTTGAGGATGGATTACAGAGCGGGAGAAACATGGTGGACTTGCATGTGTTTGGCAAATAGCTCCAGTTCCTTTTGAGCTGTAAACCAGCTTCAGTGAAGGCTCAGTCCGGTCCCAGCAGGTCCAGCCCCCGACGGCAGGATTACTTCCAGAGTTACATTTCCTTGTCGTGGGGTCGACATGCAGTCTTTTCCTCCGCCGCGCGGCGGCGCTAAAGGAATGGTGTTTACTGCACGGGGCCAACTGGACCGAGCCACAGACGCCGAGCTTCAGCACAACGGCTCAAACACGAGCTGAGAACTGAGATCCTCTCGTCATTTTTCTCCGCATTTATATCTAACTTTGCATTTACGTTGCGACTTGATATTACTGGCATCACACACACACACACACACACACACACACACACATCCAGGCCAACAGGCCCTGTCCCCTCCCCACCCAGGCCCTCATTGGCTGAGCGTGTCGTCACAGAGACAACAGCTGTCTCCAGGATGAAGAAGCTACTTTGAGGGTGCCAGCCAGTCTGCAGGCCTGCAACTGGAGAGTCTCTGGGGTCCCTCATGGCCTTCAAAGCACACATGCGAACACACACACACACGCGCGCACTTGTACAAAAACAGGATTAGCACCCTCTAGAGACTAAAGAACTTTTTTTTCTCCGTACAGAACACAGTGTTTGCTCATCGAGTTTGTTCTCGGTGCAGGATGAGGCCCTAGACAAACTATGAAGACACGGTATCAAACTAATAAGGAGGACAGTCCTAACAGCGACACACACACACACACACACACACACATATGTAGCATTCACATGAAGATTAAAACAAGTTTACACTCAGTCGAGCTCAGACAGAATGAATTTAATACAGAAGAAAATTGTCTCTGAATCAACAGAAATGAAGGAACAATTTGAGAAAAAAGTGCAAATGAACCATGAAATCAAACTTTACAAAGAGACGTACTGTCTCTACCACACACACACGCACACACACACACACAAAGGCAAAGACAAAGTTCTTCAAGTCCTCTCACGACTTCAGCACGTGCAAAAGCGACGCAACTTCAGTCGCCGCTCGACCGTATGGTTGTAGCGGCGCTGTCTTTAGGTGTTTTGTGTTTTTAGATCTTCCTAACTGGAAGGAGACCTAACGGAGGTCGAACCGGTTTCTGCTGGTTGTGGTGTGAGTTACTGGTAGATGGTGTGTTTTAACTGGGAGCTGGTGATGTCACTGAACAGAAAAGGTCCTGCATGTGTGATTAAAAACCTCCACTGGTTATATAACAGTCAGAGTTCCATCAGCGACTCTCCATTTGTGTTGTATTAGTTTATTACATTAGGATGAATTTGATTCTCACATCACGCTGAGGACTTGAACATGCTTGATTTCGTTACCCTGCGCTAGGGATGGAACGGTTACCGGTATTATGGTAAAGCGCGGTTAAAATTTTACGTGGTAACGATTACCGTTTATGTTTGACTTCATCTCATTATGGCGGTTCGATTACCAGGATATGTAATATCAGCCTCATTCAAGTCTGCGAGCGACTCGTGACTGTGTCTCACGTGAATTTGTAGCTTGTAACATCGGCATCGTAACGTTAGCATGGGGAAAAGAGGTGATAGCACGCAGGACATTTACCAACCCACTAAAAGGACGAAATCCGAGGTCTGAGCATATATATATATATATATATATATATATATATATATATATATATATATATATATATATATATATATATATATATTTTTTTTTTTTTTTTTTTTTTTTTTTTTTTTTTTTTTTTTAAGAACGCAGAGGGACAACTGGTGGAGGACAGTTATCCTGTCTGCAGAGCACTTGTTTACATTTTATTATTGTAATTTGTAGTAGCAACTTGAAGGAGCTAAGGCTAATGCTTCAAGCTACTGAGATGTTTGACCAAGACTAACCTGGTTAACGCGCTTCGCTAACTCACATTTCGTAAACGTTACGTTGCGTGTTGATTGAAAAATAACCGTAACGATGTTTTTCTGCTGCAGTTAAAATATTTAATTTATTCCATTAACTGAGCAGTTAGCGCCACAGCGGTCAAAAACCTTTTGCCCTTCTGGGTCAAACACGGAACCAATAAACAGGCAGCTACCTTTATACCTGACCCTCAGGTAACAACACAGCAACACCCACAGACACACAGAGTGAACTACAATTCAGAACAACATATTTGGCTCCTAAACAACTGTTTCTTTATTTGCACATTTATACTTATTTAAGGTTCAGCTTAAAGTCCAAAGTTTATTTCATTTGATCTTGCACTATAATTTTTGTTCCTGATAATTGTTTGCATATTTTGACCTACTATGGTTGTTAAAGTGTTTATTTAAATTTGTACCAGACAAATTAAGCTTTGTTCCTGTTATTATTTTGTTCATTTAAAATAAAACCTCTTTCTGTGCCAGTTGTTGTTTGCCCTTTTAATGTGAAAGTTTCATTTAGATAAAATTTTGGCTTCTGATGTTTCAAGTATGACAAGAAAATCACAAGATTTTGTGAAATTATTAAATGTATGTGTTTTTTTTTGGACATTTGTACAGCAATTAAGAATACCGTGATATCGTAAACCGTGATAATTTGTTCACTATAATCGTTTTCATCCCTACCCTGCGAACGTCTAAAGTGCAGCTCAAACCCACCGTCCACGGTGCTGACTCACTGAAGGCCCGTTGTGTACGAGCGCATTCTGCATGTGTGTGTTGTCTCGGGTCGACTGCAACTGTCGGGGCAACGACCCGTCTAATCTGCACCTGCCGCTGACGCAGCAGCAAATGCACGTCCTCTGCACGCTCAGCCGCACAGCTGGCCGACACGGGAGACGAGCGGAGCCGAACGCTGGAGCGCAGGACCCGCCGGGGCGCCGACGGCTACTTAGCTCTTCATTTTACTCGGATAAAATACTTCGCTTCTATATTCCCTTTTTCCCCGTTTCCCTCCCTGATGTCGCTTATTTACATGTTGCCGCTGCTTGGCTCATCTTTTTAAAGTTTTTTTTATGACAGTTTTAAAAGTTTTCCATACTTGTTGCACTATAGCTTTTTTTACAAAACTGTCATCGTGACTCTTTTATCCATTCGGACACACAGAGAAGCGATGCGTTAAAACCTGGTAAAAAGGTGAGAAACGTTTGTTTAGTCTGCGCTTCTGTTTCTCCCTTTTTATGAATATACTTTTCGTCTCATTAACAGCGAGAAAGAAGAAAGAAAGAAAGAAAGAAAAAAAAAGGAAACTGTCCACACGTACAGACACTCAGACTGTAACCACANTCCCACGCAACGGTCACGGTCTTTGGTGGAGGTGGCGGGCCGGATTTGACCCGCGGGCCTTGAGTTTGTGCTCTAAAATCTCAGCGTGCTTTCCTGTATCTGCCGTGACAGAAGCGTAGATCCAGTTTCCAGACCGCACTGATACCGACCCGGCACCCTCACAGAGCCCGGCCTTTGGTTGCCGACGACAGCGTGGGCGTTGTGTCCATTTCTTCCAAACTAGATCATCATTATTTGGTCCGTCTGACCACGGGACACGTTTTTACTGCGTGATGGTCTGGTCCAGATGCCTCCAGCCCCACAGATGAAGATGCTATTTCTGGACAAGGTTAACAAGAGCATGTGTGAAGAATGTGTGAACGCAGCTCCCTGTTATAGTGCTTGACAAAGGTTTCCCGCTTGTTCATCAGCTATTGATGAACGGCGAGTCCCTTACCCTTCTCACATCCGAAGTTGCTCCAGATTTCTGGAACCATTTAATGATATACAGTGATCCCTTATTTTTCGCAGTTAATGGGGACCGGCTCCCCCCCGCGACAATCAAAATCCACATCTGGGACCGCCCCCCCGAGACTCAATAATGTGTTTAAAATATGTCTAAAACCCCCAAAAAGGTAGCGAAACAAGACAAAGGCTCAACTGTGGTCTTTCTGTTTACCTTCACAGCCTCTGGTCTCTGAACTGTAGTAAAGAAACAAACCGCTGGTATTGTGCTATTTTTGGCTCGTAATTAGCGGCTAACACGCTAACAACAACCAAAACAAAAGTCCGGTTTTCTCTGCATGGAACGGGAACTTTATTCTGGCACTGCAGGAACTTGTAACATCACACAGGTTGTATTGTTGGGCTCCTGTCGGTTAACAGAGAATGTAAATCTATACACGCTGGGCTGCTGTTGATGCTCACTACACTTTTCATCTAACCCCGTTTTCGTTCTGCCGTCCCACGACACACACTCCATTACCCATAAGGCCACCTTCTTAAAGGGCCAGGCTGGCTCACAACATTTCTTCACTGCGAGAGAACGCGCACAACATCCTGTGATGTTTCCGCGATTTTTAAAAAAAAAAAAAAATTTATTATTATATATTTCTGGAAAAAAATCCGCGAATAACTAAAACCGCAGAACTTAAACCGCGAAGTGGCAAGGTATCACTGTAATGCTCTGTAGAAAGAGAAATGTTTTGCCAGTGAAAAATGTTAATGTTTGCCGATAAGTTAGACGTTACTCCTCAAAGACCGAACCTTTAATGTCGTGGTTTCATGCTGTGGAGAAAAACAAACATGTGTTCTGGTTTGAGATGGATTACAGAGCGGAGAAACATGGTGGACTTGCATGTGTTTGGCAAACAGCTCCAGTTCCTTTTGAGCTGTAAACCAGCGTCAGTGAAGGCTCAGTCCGGTCCCAGCAGGTCCGGCCCCCGACGGCAGGATTACTTCCAGAGTTACATTTCCTTGTCGTGGGGTGGACATGCAGTCTTTTCCTCCGCCGCGGCGGCGCTAAAGGAATGGTGTTTACTGCACGGGGCCAACTGGACCGAGCCACAGACGCCGAGCTTCAGCACAACGGCTCAAACACGAGCTGAGAACTGAGATCCTCTCGTCATTTTTCTCCGCATTTATATCTAACTTTGCATTTACGTTGCGACTTGATATTACTGGCATCACACACACACACACACACACACACACACACATCCAGGCCAACAGGCCCTGTCCCCTCCCCACCCAGGCCCTCATTGGCTGAGCGTGTCGTCACAGAGACAACAGCTGTCTCCAGGATGAAGAAGCTACTTTGAGGGTGCCAGCCAGTCTGCAGGCCTGCAACTGGAGAGTCTCTGGGGTCCCTCATGGCCTTCAAAGCACACATGCGAACACACACACACACGCGCGCACTTGTACAAAAACAGGATTAGCACCCTCTAGAGACTAAAGAACTTTTTTTTCTCCGTACAGAACACAGTGTTTGCTCATCGAGTTTGTTCTCGGTGCAGGATGAGGCCCTAGACAAACTATGAAGACACGGTATCAAACTAATAAGGAGGACAGTCCTAACAGCGACACACACACACACACACACACACACATATGTAGCATTCACATGAAGATTAAAACAAGTTTACACTCAGTCGAGCTCAGAATGAATTTAACACAGAAGAAAATCGTCTCTGAATCAACAGAAATGAAGGAACAATTTGAGAAAAAAGTGCAAATGAACCATGAAATCAAACTTTACAAAGAGACGTACTGTCTCTACCACACACACACGCACACACACACACACAAAGGCAAAGACAAAGTTCTTCAAGTCCTCTCACGACTTCAGCACGTGCAAAAGCGACGCAACTTCAGTCGCCGCTCGACCGTATGGTTGTAGCGGCGCTGTCTTTAGGTGTTTTGTGTTTTTAGATCTTCCTAACTGGAAGGAGACCTAACGGAGGTCGAACCGGTTTCTGCTGGTTGTGGTGTGAGTTACTGGTAGATGGTGTGTTTTAACTGGGAGCTGGTGACGTCACTGAACAGAAAAGGTCCTGCATGTGCGGTTAAAAACCTCCACTGGTTATATAACAGTCAGAGTTCCATCAGTGACTCTCCATTTGTGTTGTATTAGTTTATTACATTAGGATGAATTTGATTCTCACATCACGCTGAGGACTTGAACACGCTTGATTTCGTTACCCTGCGCTAGGGATGGAACGGTTACCGGTATTATGGTAAAGCACGCTTAAAATTTTACGCGGTAACGATTACCGTTTATGTTTGACTTCATCTCATTATGGCGGTCGATTACCAGGATGTGTAATATCAGCCTCATTCAAGTCTGCGAGCGACTCGTGACTGTGTTTAACGTGAATTTGTAGCTTGTAACATCGGCATTGTAACGTTAGCATGGCGGAAAAAGGTGATAGCACGCAGGACATTTACCAACCCACTAAAAGGACGAAATCCGAGGTCTGAGCATATATATATATATATATATATATATATATATATATATATATATATATATATTTATATTTTTTTTTTTTTTTTTTTTTTTTTTTTTTTTTGTTTTTTTTTAAGAACGCAGAGGGACAACTGGTGGAGGACAGTTATCCTGTCTGCAGAGCACTTGTTTACATTTTATTATTGTAATTTGTAGTAGCAACTTGAAGGAGCTAAGGCTAATGCTTCAAGCTACTGAGATGTTTGACCAGGACTAACCTGGTTAACGCGCTTCGCTAACTCACATTTCGTAAACATTACCGTTGATTGAAAAAAGACCGTAACGATGTTCTTCTGCTGCAGTTAAAATATTTATTTATTCCATTAACTGAGCAGTTAGCGCCACAGCGGTCAAAAACCTTTTGCCCTTCTGGGTCAAACAGCTAACCAATAACAGGCAGCTACCTTTATACCTGACCCTCAGGTAACAACACAGCGACACCCACAGACACACAGAGTGAACTACAATTCAGAACAACATATTTGGCTCCTTTACAACTGTTTCTTTATTTGCACATTTATACTTATTTAAGGTTCAGCTTAAAGTCCAAAGTTTATTTCATTTGAACTTGCACTATAATTTTTGTTCCTGATAATTGTTGCATATTTTGACCTACTATGGTTGTTAAAGTGTTTATTTAAATTTGCACCAGACAATTAAGCTTTGTTCCTGTTATTTATTTTGTTCATTTAGAAATAAAACCTCTTTCTGTGCCAGTTGTTTGCCCTTTTAATGTGAAAGTTTCATTTAGATAAAATTTTGGCTTCTGATGTTTCAATATGACAAGAAAATTAGATTTTGTGAAATTATTTAAATGTATGTGTTTTTTCTGGACATTTGTACAGCAATTAAGAATACCGCGATATCGTGAACCGTGATAATTTGTTCACTATAATCGTTTCATCCCTACCCTGCGAACGTCTAAAGTGCAGCTCGAACCCACCGTCCACGGTGCTGACTCACTGAAGGCCCGTTGTGTACGAGCGCATTCTGCATGTGTTGTCTCGGGTCGACTGCAACTGTCGGGGCAACGACCCGTCTAATCTGCACCTGCCGCTGACGCAGCAAATGCACGTCTCTGCACGCTCAGCCGCACAGCTGGCCGACACGGGAGACGAGCGGAGCCGAACGCTGGAGCGCAGGACCCGCCGGGGCGCCGACGGCTACTTAGCTCTTCATTTTACTTGGATAAAATACTTCGCTTCTATATTCCCTTTTCCCCGTTTCCCTCCCTGATGTCGCTTATTTACATGTTGCCGCTGCTTGGCTCATCATTTTAAAGTTTTTTTATGACAGTTTTAAAAGTTTTCCAAACTTGTTGTACTATAGCTGTTTTTTACAAAACTGTCATCGTGACTCTTTTATCCATTCGGACACACAGAGAAGCGAGCATTAAAACCTGGTAAAAAGGTGAGAAACGTTTGTTTAGTCTGCGCTTCTGTTTCTCCCTTTTTATGAATATACTTTTCGTCTCATTAACAGCGAGAAAGAAAGAAAGAAAAAGGAAAAAAAGGAAACTGTCCACACGTACAGACACTCAGACTGTAACCACACACTCTGGATGCTGATTGACAGGCGCGGCAGGTGTGGCCCCTCCGCAGCGGTGGCACACCTGTCGATCCGACCCCCTTCGTGCCCACGAACACACACCCCCTCTTGTTGCTTTCCCCACCCTCTCGACCTCTGACCCCGTGACCAACTTCCTACTCCTGTGGGGAAGATAATGACCCTCCTCCTGCTCTGAGCAACCGTGACCCCGACTGCGGCTGCAGCTTCATAAATAAAACTGGGCCGTACCTGTTTACAGCCACCCCCCCCCCCGTCGCCCATGACCTTTAACCCCACCCCCTTTAATTTTGACACGTCTGGAGAAGCACACCCCCCCCATTATAGTACAGTAACATCTTTTCCTTTATCCTGAAATGAGAAGTAAAACTTGATTTGTGAAAACTATTGATTCCTGCTGTATGTCAGTCTGTGCTCTCCAGTAGCCGTGCACAATAACTATCGGGCCGATAACAGGAAATTATGACGTCATTCCGATAACTCCGATATCATGACAAATAGCCCCGATAACATATATATTTTTGTCAACACAGCAGTGCCTCGCTCCCTCTGAGCTTTGAATGACCGGCAGTGAATGTTATGTTCAAGTAACGTCGGCATAATCAGAAAAACGATTCCTTAATCAGGAAAATCGAGAATACCCCTTCATGCCAGAAAACAACTTAACTCAGTCATAATTTTAGTAGTTGCGGACTTGAATCGTCATGTTTCACATAAAAAAGAAAAAAAAAAATAGAAAAGGCTGAAAGAACGACGAGCAACCGAGGGAACATAAGAATTTACGTTACACATTGAATGCAGCATGCATTGTGCTGATCACAACAAACATGGCGGCGTGGAACTTCGTTAAAGTTTCAGAAGAAGATAGTTTGGTAGTTATTTGTGACGAATCCTCTGAGTGAATTCTACGAGGAGGGAAGCACAAGCTTTAATACGTAAAACCTGATCAGCCACCTACAACATAACAATCACTTCCATGGAGTTTTGAAATCGCGCTAACGTGAGCTAGCGCTAACGTGCGCAAGCCAGCAGCAGTCTCCCCTCTCCTCTCCCTCATCTTTCATCTAAAGCTTCCATGAGATAAAAAAACAAAATAAATCAAGGAACCTCATTTACTTTAATTAAAGGTATTAATTTAAATGGAACCACAAGTCAAAATCCTTTAAATGTTAATCATTTTCAGTTAGTAATTCTGATGCATGTATTTCCATCAGTTCAAGGAGCCTTTATTTTTTTATATCAGTCAGTAATTAACCTTATTTAAGTTAATGTGAGATATCAAATAGGTTTGTTTGATAGCTTTACGAAAATGTTTTAGAGGCTTGACAATAGTTTTTCATTGGAAAAAATAAATATCTGTTCGTTTAATGAGTCCAACTATTTTTGATTTTGTTCATAGTATTGATGTAATGATCTTAGGTATATGTATGTGTTATCGGTATCGGCCTTTAGGAGCTGAAAGTTATCGGTTATCGGTTTTAAAAAACAGTTATCGTGCATCCCTACTCTCCAGTTTATATAGAGTTTGTGGCTCGTTTTGGTTTATATATGGTCATCTTGGGTGAATTAGGGGCAGGGAGTATCAGCGTTATCACTGGGGGAGAAAGGAAGACGTCACCACAACCAAAAATTGAACCTTGAAGCTCTGGTTTCAGAGCAGAGCACTTGGCATGTCCTCTGGCCGTTTGGGTCTCCCCGGGGGGACTCTAAACCCGAGGAGCATGCACGGTTGTTTGTCTCGTTTGTCTCTGTGTGGCCCTGTGACGGACTGGAAACCCATCCAGGACGTACGCTGCCTGCTGCCCGGTGACAGCTGGGGCAGGCTGCAGCCCTCAGATGGTCCAACACGGGAAGGACTGGATACGGGACATGGGAACGAACGTGGACCGAGACGCTTGAAAGTGTGACATTACTGCAGAATGGTGAACGACACGAAACGAGCGTCACAAAATACACAACTTCAAATGGGGAATGTTTACGAGGGTCTGATGAGCCAAACACAGAGCAGAACCACATGCTGAACCAACTAAACAGAACTTGGATCCAACTGATGTATGACTGATGATTGGGAGAACATTATATCTTCAAATATAAAGAAATGAAACCATGACTCCATTGCTGGTGTTCGTTTGCTCATTAATCATTGTGTGTTTTAGACTGAACCACATCCTGTGACATCTGTGACTAATACTAACGGGTGCCCAGCCAAAATGCAGATTATACATTTTCAAATGATGTGCTGCATAGTTTTAAAGGTGGGATGCGCAGGTTTTATGTTGCTATCAAGTGACTCTGCTCCATCCTGATTCTCCACAGCTGAGCCTTAATAATCATTCACAAACAGCAGTTTCCTGGAGTCACAGACGGACAGTTATGGCCTTTTTCTCTGTTCTGGCTCCATGTCAGAGGTGGTGGTTTCATTCAGGTCCAACAGTAAACTGGAAAGAATGTCTTTGTCTCAGCGCTCGGCCTTCTCCAGAACTGGTGAAGTAATCCTTGTTTTTAACAAGACTTAACAAGCGTGAGGGTTTCACAGTGGTGAGCTGTACCTTGTAGATGAGAGATCCGGGCCAGAAACTCTCCAGACTCCCGGAGGTTCAAGCGCTAGAGCTGGAGGACCTGAAATCCAGGAGATGATGCGTACACACTCAATGATTTAATAAATTAATTTATATGTAATCATTTATTTACTGGTTGCTTCTGTTACACTACCAGAAAAAAAAAAACTGTGACAAAATTAGCAGAACTTCGTCAAATTTCGGCAAAATTCAGCGAAAAACTTCAAAAAATTGCTGCCCTCGAAATTTTGTCAAAAATTCGCTCCCTCTTTTGTTTCATGCCCTCAAACTTTCGTTACATTCTTTGATGCCGTCATGCCGTCAATATTACTTCAAAATATCGTCTAACGAATTTTCGCTCAGCGATTTTTCGCTCAAAGAATTTTTGCTCTCACACAGTGATGTTTCACACTCGCACAGCAAATTTTCGCTTAGCGAATTTTCACTCAGCGATTTTTCATTCTCGCACAGCAAATTTTTGCTCAGCAAAATTCAGCTCAGCAATTTTTCACTCTTGCACAGCGATTTTTAGCACAGCGATTTTTCGCACTTGCACAGCGAATTTTCGCTTAGCGAATTTTCACTCAGCGATTTTTCACTCTCGCACAGCAAATTTTTGCTCAGCGTATTTCCGCTCAGCGAATTTTCACTCTCGCACAGTAATTTTTCGCTAAGTGAATTTTCGCTCTCGCACAGCGAGTTTTTGCTCAGCGAATTTCCACTTGGCAATTTTTCACTCTTGCACAGCGATTTTTTGCTCAGCAAATTTTCACTCCGTTTTCAGTCGGACAGAGAATTAACTGTACTTCTTCTTGACAGGTAATTATCTAATTTTTGTTTGTCTCTGGTTTGGTTTTTGCCTTTTAGAAGCAGATAAAGTGTACGTGAAAAGGTGCGCAGTAATGCCTGCACACTGTAAAAGACGATGATTGTGTTCTAAGCTACGGCTAAATTTAGCTTTATAATGCTGAGAAGCCCAGTTGGTTTGAATTGATTGATTTGAACATCATTTGAATGTCGTCTATGTTGGTATGGTTGGAAATTAAAAGGGTTCTGCAATATTTATTGGAGTATAATGTTTTTTAATGTTATCAATGTAAATATTTGGGCCGGTTGACCAACATGCATATTTCACATGTGTTCAACTTTGAAGACATCACTAATCGTGAAGTTTGAGAGCGTGATTTTGCTGAGGAGGCTGTGGGTTTCAGGAACTGTATTCTGTGTTTCGGTGAAAGGTCATTTTATTCGTGATGCTAATGATAGTCTTTTCACTCAGGCAACAACAGATTTGTTATCTTCGCTGGACCTTCAGGACGACGCTGGTGAAAATGAATTCAACAACATCCAAAACTCACCATAATTAATGAATTGTCAAATATTTCCGCCCTTCAACAAAGTTTTGACTGTCCAGAAGACAAGACGTTGCTTGAGGAAGACTAGACTGTAGAGGAGGACAGTGACTATGACAACAGCGATGATGAGGATTATTTCCCCCCCATACATGTGTTCTGTTTGTTCACTATTTCATTGTAATTGTTCCTCTTGTATTGTGGATCTGCGTCAATTTGACCATTTGACTGAACTTTTCCTGTTATTTCAGTGCAGGTGGTGCCACTGCAAATGACACTGCAGAGGCAGCTGTAATTTCTGAGTTTACCAGAAATGATGGATGTAAAAAAAAAAAAAAAAAAAAGGTTTTATTTCAGATAGGGGTGCACGATAACTATCGGGCCGATAACAGGAAATTATGACGTCATCCCAATAAGTCCGATATCACAACAAATAGCCCTGATAACATATATATTTTTGTCAACACAGCAGTGCCTCGCTCCCTCTGAGTCTTAAATGACCGACAGTGAATGTTATGTTCAAGTAACATCGGCATAATCAGAAAAACGATTTCTCAATCAAGAAAATCAAGAATACCCCCTCATGCCAGAAAACAACTTGTTAAGTCAGTCATCATTTCTGTAGTTGCTAACTTTAATCGATATTCGCAGTATTTCCCCTCATGTTACACATAAAAAAAAAAAAAAAATAGAAAAGGCTGAAAGAATGACTAGCAAACAAGGGAACACCGGAATTTACGTTAAACCTTGAATGCAGCCTGCAGCACAGCGTACTGATCACAACAAACATGGCGGCGATGGCATGGAACTTCGTTAAAGTTTCAGAAGAATACAGGTGCAGTGGTTCGGGCAGGCGGCCCACATACAGAGGACACAGTCCTCGTGCAGCTGGTCGCGAGTTCGACTCCCGGCTCGTCGGCCATTTGCCGCATGTCTTCCCCGTTCTCTCTGCCCCCCTTCCTGTCTCTCTCCACTATCAATAAAGGCCAGTAGTGCCAAAAAAATCTTTAAAAAAGAAAAGAAAGTTTCAGAAGAAGATAGTTTGGTGGTTATTTGTGGCGAATCCTCCAATCGTTCTAAAAAGCCAAGCTTTAATACGAAAACCTGATCGCCACCTACAACAAAACAATCTCTTCCATGGAGTTTTGAAATCGCGCAACACAAGCTAATGCTAACGTGCTCAAGCCAGCAGCAGTCTCCCCCTCCCCTCATCTCTCTCTCATCTAAAGCTTCCATGAGATAAAAAAAAAAAAAACATCACTGAACCTTATTTACTTTAATTAACGGTATTCATTTAAATGAAACCACAAGTCAAAATCCTTTAAATGTTAATCCTTTTCAGTTAGTAATTCTGATGCATGTATTTCCATCAGTTCAAGGAGCCTTTATTTTTATATCAGTCAGTAATGAACCTTATTTAAGTTAATGTGAGATATCAAATAGGTAGGGCTGGGCGATAATCGATTTAATCGATTAATTCGTTTGTTTAATGATTTGTTTTAATGATCGATTTTCTCACCGCCACCAGCGCCTGCCTGCTACCCGTAGGTCAGAGAGCGCGGAGTGCGCGCCCCCTCGCGCGCCCCCCCCCACCCGCTAGGTACACAAACAAGCAGATGCTGATCTTACACCGAAGAAAAGAAACGTATCCTCGTTATTTGGAATTGTTCGGGTTCGTGGCGTCAGACACAGAACAAACAGCACCTCGCTGCAAAGTTGTTTAAAGGGCTGTTGCCTACCAAAGGTAGCAGTACTAGCAATTTCTGTGAGTAAAGTTGGAGAGGAAAAAAACGACCGCGGAAGCCCAAGCACCGCCACCAAAAACAACCTACCGTCTTGGAAACGTTGACAAACTGTATCCCGTATGATATGAAAGGAGCCCGGTGGAAAGCTGTCATGCAGTCGTGATGTATATTGCAAGAGTATGGTGCCCATATACACCGTGGAAAAGCCGGGGTTTATTCACCTGCTCAAAGTTTTGGATCCCAGGTACGTGCTACCAGGCTGCAAATATTTTTCTGACGTTGCCTTGCCTCGTATTAGAATGGAAGCCTAAAATTAAATTTTTAATTTTATTTAATGCAGTGTTTAAGTTAAGTTAACATGTTCAGGAATCAAAATAGTACCCAATACTTTTTGTTTACCACACAAGCACCTCCTTATTATGCAAAAACATGTTCAGGTAACTGAGAGTTTTGTTTGCACTTTATTTTGTCAACCTCAAAAAAGGGGTCTTATAATACTATGTTTTACTTATTTTTTGTGTCATTTCGAAACTAGATTACTGAAAAGTTACATTGTCACTGTTCACAATGGCAGGCAGGGCTTGCCATCTCTTTTTTTGTGGCTTGTTATGTAACTGAAACTCCAGAAGGGAAAATTTAAACAAATAAAACTGAAACTGTTTTGAACAATTTCTTTGTCATCTAAAATGATTTTAGGTAGGGGTGAAAAAAATCGATTTAAATCGTGAATCGGGATTTTTTCTGAAAAAATCGGAGATTTTTTTTTTAGGCCATATCGCCCAGCCCTACAAATAGGTTTGTTTGATAGCTTTACGAAAATGTTTGAGAGGCTTGACAGTGATTTTGTTCATAGTATTGATGTAATGATCTTAGGTATATGTGTGTATTATCAGTTATCAGTATCGGCCTTTAGGAGCTGAAAGTTATCGGTTATCAGTATCGGTTTTAAAAAACAGTTATCGTGCATCCCTAATTTCAGACAATTATTTTTTCTTTAAAGTGAAATATTCTGCCAAAGGTGTTCCTATAAACCTGATGTTTTGTACTCTAAACACGTTTTATATGAACTACTAATATCCCATGGAAAAACTGGATGAAGTCTTCCTGAAGAACTTAGAAAGCACGCCAAAGTGTTGAGGGTGTCTTCACTTAGACTTCACTTTTTTTTTCTTTCTTCTGGGACTCGTGACGGTCCCGGCGAAACGTGCGGCGGCCCCGCCGGCCCACGGGGCATTTGCCCTGGAAGGGATTATCCAACCACGCCCAGAAAAGACGTGTGAAATCGTGACGGGCACGAAAATAAAATGACGAAGTTTGCGGAGGAGCGTGTTAGCTCTCGGCACGCACGGCGCCGTGTAAGCCGATACGCACACGCGCGTGGGCGCGCCTGCGTGTGCGTGGATGCCTCGGGTGAGTCAGAGGGTTTTCGGCGGTCTGTGGCCTCGGAGAGCCGCGATCACGGCTGGAAGCAGGTGCTCTGGAAGGGAAACACGATCAGGTCGACACACTGCAGCTGTACGCTGTAACTGATTAGAGCGAGTTTTATGACAGTCAGGCCTCAGGCATCCAGCCACAGCTCACGCCTGACGGTAGCGCCTAATACCGAGACTCCACTTCCAAACGCTGCAGTCCCACTTATAATTCATGGTGAAACGTAAATGATGACATCTGATTGAGAGGGATGCTGAATGACCTGCGTTGCCATTACATGCAGTGGGTGGTCATGGAGGAAAAGCAATGTCATCCTCGTCCCCGTGAATCTATGCTGGGAAGTAAAAGTCCCTCATAGTTGTGATATCAGCGTGATGAGTCACAGCGCGGCGAGAATAGCAGGCCAACTGGGGGAACTTCAGAAATATCACCAGTTCATCATGTGTCATCGTTCATACTTGTAGCTGATCTCATTAGCATCACGGTTTTGTCCCGGATAGAGCCTTTGATTTTTCCACTTTCTTCCGACGGGCTCAAAGCCAGGAACAATCGCCGCAGTGTTGATGTCAGTGCTGAAGTATGTGATGTTGCAGATCCTTGAAGCACCATATGAATACCATGCAAAATCATCTTCGCTTCTCCACTACTGGGCTTTCACTCCAGCCAGTTCTTGTCTTTTAAAGACAAGAACAAAGCTTCGAACATGCTCTCTTCCTCTAACAGCCTATGTTGTGGTGCCAAACACAGGCAGAATGATTTGTACGCACCGTTACTTCTGGGTTATCAAAGCAGGTCTACGTGGCAGAACCACCCTGAACCAGATGGGGGCAGCATATCAAGGTGCACTGGAAACACCATCCATCCATTTCATATGTTGATTTCTTCTACTTGTGCCAACTTTAGAAAAAAAAAAACCTACTTACCTACCGAACAGCTTATTTTTCACCAGTAGTCTCAGTAGTCAATAAAAGTAGTCTACACTGACACTAAATTGTGCCAGCGGGTCCTTCCATTGTTGTAATACACAAGTGAACCAACCATTATATCCTTTATCAACATTTGTGATTGACTTTTGATGGTATCAACCTAAACCTTTTGGGTTTTTTGCCATTTTAAACTACCGTACACTGAAAATATTAGGGATGGGCAAGTTAACGCGTTATTATCGCGTTAGCTCATTAATTTATTAACGCCGACATTTATTTTATCGCGCGTTAACGCATGTTGCTCACATGCTTTTGTTTTGAAAAGTCTGTTACTGTCTGCTGCGGAACCGGAAGACAATTGGCAGGTAAACAAGGAAAAGCTAAAACAGACATGGAGAACGGTAAAAATCTGTGAACTTTACATTTCGGGTAGCAACTCAGGTAGCAATATTAACAATTCTGTCTGAAAAAAAAATTCTGGACTGCAACAAAACTTTGGCGTCATTCCTCCATGTTCCATCAGATCTGCTCCATGTGTTCACTGTCCTGCTGTTCTCTAGCTGGTTACTGCAGTGCAGCTCCATCTAGTGGCACAGATGTGTAATGACAACAGAAAGTCCAGTCCTCGATTATAAAACAAATTCAGTTCTGTGGCCCGTTTTTTAATTTCGTATTTTTGATCCAAGTCTAAAATTGAAATATAAAGTAAAAAACAGGCATTTTTTTGTTTGTTGTGTTAGATTAAAAAACAAAAAACGTAATAAAATGTCACTTTTTAATTTTTTTTTAATTTTTGATTGACAATTGAAAATGGAAAGAATGAATGATACACGGATTGATAAAGTTACTGAACTTTAACATGGACATTTTCATTTTAAAGTTCTCCCAGACGGAGGATTCAACAGAAACAAGGTTATTTGTAACAACTGACAAGTTGAACTCCCCGTTAAAAGTTTCTGCTGTTACCTCAGAAATTACCTGTTTTAATGTTCTGATTGTGCTGAGACACAATCATTTTGTTGGATTTTGTTTATAGACTTTTTTTTTTTTTTTTTCATAAAAATCAGGATGACATTAATGCTCCTGGCAGTGGCAATAAGCTTTATTTTATTTTACATTTTTTAAGATGAGATTTACACTAAATATGTGTTACTGACAAGTGCTGATGTTAAAAGTGTTTGAACAACAAATGTTATGACACTTTAGTTCATATGGCAGCAGAACATTTAAATAAAAGTGCATTTTACACTACTTTTGAATTCATTATTTGATTTTGCGTATACAATGTGATTAATTGTGATTAAGCAGGGAAATAATACGATTAATCGCGATTAAAAATTTTAATCGTTGCCCAGCCCTAGAAAATATATACAGCTTCTGGAGTGTTGAAAGCCATGAGATTTAGTGCAAAAACAGACACTGGAGTGCTACTGCTGCGTTCTGTGCTCTTGTTGTGGTCAGGGGAGACTTTCCTCTGCTTTTAACTATATCCAGCCACTCATTATAGCAGACTCAATGGTGTGAGGAGCACTTACAGCCCTGATGCTGGTCTGATCTGCTGCCTGGTGGACGTCTTCACAATGAGTTCGCAGCGGGTGAAAGTGAAGGAGGTTTGATCCTAAATCTCCTCAAGGCTCCGTCCTCTCCCTTCTATTATTTGTTTTATGTACAAACAGATTTGCGGATGATTCAATTTTCGTGTCCCTCCTCAGACTTTGAACATTATCCTGTTCTGAGTTATTTTATGGCCTCAGAGGGTGCGAATCATCCTTTTTAAAAAGCAGTGTGGAAAAAATGTGTTCTGCTGGCTGTGAAGCAAATTGCCCTTTGGGGGATAGTAAAGCTACCTTGAGCCTTGAACCTTGGTAAGTCCTCCTGAAGCACCCGCCTGGTCTACAAACCGCATGTTTGAATGCACATGCATTTAGAGAGATATGAGCAGCAATGGAAATACTTCATTTTACTGGCCTGCCCCCCTCCTAACTCGGGTCTGTATCAGCTCAGCGTTAGACACGGGTGGGAGTGGCCTAAATGGCCTTCTTCTGGACGCTCCAGGGGTTGCTTCAAGTCCACACTTCACCACCGCTGGCTGCAGCTCCTGAATATAAGCACAGGTCATGACTACACTTTTTGATGAGTGAAGGTTTGTTATTAAGCTATATCTAACTGCAGTCACTAATTTATGAGGGTCGTACGAAGGGTTACAAGAAGTATTTACAAGTTTTGCGAGAAACAAAGGATGTACTTACATCTCAGTGCCGTCTGCCCTTTATCTGGTCAGCCAGTCAACATGGAAGCTGTAGTCCAGGACAGCCAGAAGGACGCTGGCTTTACAGGTGGGAGGACTAAGCCAAATCAAAGGTAGCAGCCACAGAGCAAGGCCCACGGTTTTAACCGCTGCACATAACACAGCGCATCCAGCCCACATGGCTCCCCCTGCAAGTGGTGAGCTCACAGGAGGGGGAACCCACATCACTGGTTTGTGCCGACCCCACCCAGGGTCCACATCCACCAAGCACTCACCAACGAGCCCCTCATCATGCCTGTTTCCAAGGTGGGACCCTGGTAACCTGTGTCCAGGCAAGGGATATTGGTTTGTCTTGTCCATGCAGGTCTTAAGGCCAATTCCAATTCCTCCCTTAACCCTCAATCTCAACCCTCGCCCTTAACCCTCAGTCTTTGACCCCCAATCTCGGCCCTAGAAAGTAAGTGTGACTTAAAAATGGGACACCCCTTGAGTGCAGTTACGTCTTCAGACTGTGGGGGGCGGCCTTACGCCAAAGCTATGTCCAGTCTGTCAAGAAAACAACAACGACGACGAAGAAGAAGGAGAAGAAGAATAAGATAATAAAAATATATATAACAAAGACAATGAGATAGTTTCGTAACATTTATATATTTATTAACTACGAAAATACTTACATTTGAAGCTCACTTATTTCGGCGCCATCCTTTTCGAAGACTTTTGGCAAAAAATACGCAATGCCTTCTGGGTAGCCCTTACTTCCAAGGGTGGTGCTGGAGATTCTCAATATTGAGGGTGATACAGCCCTCAAACTTGTCCCTCAACTTGACGTTCTGAGAATCGGGACAACACCTGCACTTCACAGGAGCGAACATTTATGAGATCGAGGGTTGAGATTGAGGGTTAAGGGAGGAATTGGAATTCACCCTTAGTCTGACCTGTCCCCCAGGACCAGTTTGACTTGGGAGACGCTACCAGGGACAACTGCCCCCGACATCATAGCTCCTGGGACATATTCAAAGATGAAAACCCTTCCACCACTATAAAGGTGGTAATTCATAAAGGGTCAAAACCTGCAGAGTGAAGCTCAGCCCATCTCCTCCTAATGGAGCTGTACTTGTCACGGTGCGCGACAGCCAGCAACAAACAGGAAGATTTAGCTAAAAGGGCTTCTTCTCCTGCCATCACCTCTCCAAACAATGTATTTTTCCTCTCAGCGAGCCAATTAGAGGAGCTGAAGAGGACAAACTGTGCTCTGGGACTCAGCTGGACGTGTCAACAGGTCTGTTTTGATCAGGGGATGAGAACATCTTGGTTGCTGAGCTTAAGGGATTGTTGAAGAATGTAAATTCAGGCCTGCCCTGGTGAGAGGTCAGCAAGGGAGGAAGGGGAGGGTCAGTCAGGGTAGAGTTACGCCGAGCCAAAAGTGCGAAAGTCAAGGGTAAAGTCTGAATCCATCTTTGATCAACAAAGATGCGTGGAGATTTCCTTTGTTGCTTTTGATTATCAGGTAGAAAAAAAATTGGTTTTAATTTTAAAAACTTGATTTATTTTCCTCTGTAACATTCAAAGAAGAAGAACAATGTGCTTGGTATTGAAACAGTGACTGATGCTGTGAAATATCAGCAATGAGGTCTGGTATTGTTGGTGCATTTCAGTGCGCCAGACTTTGGAGTTTATGATGTTGACCTCCCTCAAACATCAATGTATTTTAGGTTGACAGTGACAATGCAAGAATAAACATGCCTCTTAGTTAGCAAGCGTCCTCTTTAGCCCCTGTTTACCCGTAGTAGCTGCTACCAACCTAACTACTCTGGGGGTTAATGGAGGCAAAAGCATAGTATATCAGTTTAACCTTTCTCATACTAGGACTCCCTAAACATGCCTGGTATCCCTGAGTGGAGGTTTAGGTTTTACAATCTCAGCTACCACAGATCAAGTCTAAACATGGATCGTCTTGGATTCTTGGAGTCAAGACATAACACTTAAGATGTTTATTTTGTGTGTCATGATTTTAGACAGGACCCACAATGCAGGAGAGCGAGAGGCGGGAGATCCCAACAAAAAGTCTTTTATTTCTTATGCAAAACCAGAACGAAACTTCAATTCAATTCAATTCAATTTTATTTATATAGCGTCTGTTACAATGACAATTGTCTCTAGGCGCTTTACAGAGACCCAGAGCATGACCCCCGAGCAAATATCATCAACTAAGATTATATAATTAAATCCAATCAATGATAATGGCAGGTAAAAAACTCCCACGTAGGGAGAAAAAAAAACCTTTAATCCAAACAGTGGCAAGGAAAAACTCCACTTTAAGAGGAAGAAACCTTGAGCAGGACCTGGCTCATATGGGGGGACCTTCCTGCCGAAGGCCAGCCGGGTTAGAGAAAGAAAAAGAAGAGGGGAGACAAGGACAGAGAGAGGATGTAGGACAGAGAGAAGATGGAGGACAGAAAGAGGATGTAGGACAGAGAGAGGAGAGCACAGAAAAAGTAAAAATAATAATAAAGAAGTAGTGGAATTGTTGTAGGGTGAATGCAAGCGAGCTATGGAGGGCCCTTGGGCGTGTGGTCAGCGTAATGAGCCATGATAGGCTCTTGAGTATCAGTAATGTGCGGGTGGGGTGTAGGTGAGGTGTGTGTGAGAGAAGGGGGAGGAGGGGGAAGGAGGAAGGGGTTTGGGTTTAAGAAAAGAGAAGGGTAGGATTTCAAGCAAAAGGATGCAATATATAAACATAAACAGATGGAGGCAGCAGCACTGGGATGAGATGGCCAGAGGACCAGGTCGCCGATCACCACGCCAGTCGGCACCCAAACACAAGTGGAGGAGAACCCCGGGATGGACAGAGGATGGAACTGCAAGTCAGCATGAAACCCCCAGGAAACTCTGGCCTGCAAATACACAAAGAGAAAAAGGGGGCAGAAACAGCACAACAAACACAGCAAAGCAAAGAAAATGGAGCACAGTTTCAGTAGCAGGGTGCTCCCAAATAATTATAAATGAGCTGGAGGAGGAGGAAGGGAGGAAGAAAGGGAAGAAAAAGGAGAAGAGCAGTGGAGACACCACTCAGCAGATCATGCTGGTGTCCCCCTGTAGCGTAGGCCTATAGCAGCATAACTATGACGAAGCTGTGATTAAGACGAGCTACTCAAGTCTTACTACTACAACTATAGTTATAACTATTAGCCCCTACACACTATAGTTAAGACTAATTGTAGGCTTTACTGAACAGAAATGTTTTCAATTTAGTTTTAAAGATGGAGATAGTATCAGCCTCCTTAACCCAAACTGGTAGCTGGTTCCATAAAAAAGGTGCCTGGTAGCAGAAGGCCCGTCCTCCAAACCTACTTTTAGATATTCTAGGAACGACGAGTAATCCTGCACTCTGAGAGCGGAGAGCTCTATTAGGAGCATAACATGCTATCAAGTCTTGTAAATAGCGCGGAGCTAGGCCATTAAGGGCCTTATATGCGAGAAGCAGAATTTTAAACTCAATTCTAAATTTCACGGGAAGCCAATGGAGGGAGGCTAACACAGGAGAGATGTGATCTCGCTTGCGGATTCCTGTCAGCACCCTCGCTGCTGCGTTCTGGATCAATTGAAGGCTATTTAGCGAGCTTTTCGGACATCCTGCTAACAGCGCATTACAGTTAATCCAGTCTAGAGCTAACCAAACGCGTGGATTAATTTTTCGGCATCACCCTGGGAGAGGATGCTCCTAATTTTGGCAATATTTCGGAGATGAAAAAAGGCAGTCTTGCAAACCTGATTAATATGCTGCTTAAATGACATATCCTGATCAAAAATAACTCCAAGGTTTTTCGCAACTGTGCTGGAAGCCAGCGTAAATCCAGTCAATCCATTTCTCAGGTGTTTGGGACCAAAGACAATAACCTCTGTTTTATCCGAGTTTAGAAGCAAAAAGTTAGAGGACATCCAGGACTTAATATCATTAAGACACCCTTGAAGTTTAGCCAAAGGTTTTGTTTCCTCTGGTTTCATAGATAAGTACAGCTGCGTATCATCAGCGTAGCAATGAAAGTTTATGCCATGGCTCTGGATAATTTTTCCCAAGGGCAGCATGTATAAAGTGAAAAGGATTGGTCCCAGAACTGAACCCTGTGGGACGCCATAGCAGACCCTAGTCCGTGTAGAAGAAACGTCATTAACATGGACGAACTGGAACCTGTCAGATAGGTATGACTTAAACCAGCCTAATGCTGTCCCTTTAATTCCAACAGTGTGCTCTAATCTGTACAGCAAAAGGCCGTGATCAACGGTATCAAAAGCAGCACTGAGGTCCAGCAGAACAAGGACAGAAACTAATCCGTTGTCTGAGGCCACGAGGAGGTCGTTGGAGACTCTAATCAGTGCAGTTTCTGTGCTATGATGAGTTCTAAACCCTGACTGAAAGACCTCAAATAGATCATTTCTATGCAGGTGTTCTCCTAACTGGCTAGCAACTATTTTTTCCAGAATTTTAGAGATAAATGGAAGGTTGGATATTGGTCTATAGTTTGCCAAGATGTCCGGGTCAAGGGATGGTTTCTTGAGCAAAGGTTTAATGACTGCAACTTTAAAAAAAAACCTGTGGCACATATCCTAATTGTAGAGATAGGTTAATCTGATCCAAAATTGATATACCAATAGAGGATATAACATCCTTGAACAGTCGAGTTGGGATGGGATCCAACAGACATGTAGATGGTTTAGCTTTACTGATAGTTGAGGTCAACTCAGAGAGGCCCACAGGAGAAAAACAGTCCAGAGTCAAATCAGAAACGGAAGAAATCAACGAAGCTGCAGGGACGTTCACAGCCGCCGACAGCTGGGTCTGGCCGATCTCATCTCTAATTTTGATTATTTTCCCATTGAAAAAGCTCATAAAGTCTTCACTACTGAGAGTAGCAGGAATGCATGGACCAACAGAGTTGTGACTCTTTGTCAGCCTGGCTACAGTGCTGAACAGAAAACGTGGGTTATGTTTGTTCTCTTCTATTAGCGAAGAATAATAAGATGTTCTAGCTCTGCGTAGGGCTCTTTTGTAGACTATTAAACTATCTCTCCAGGCACGATGGGAGTCCGCAGATTTACAGGAGTACCACCTCCTTTCCATTTTACGTGCATTCTGCTTCAGCATGCGAATATGTGAATTATACCAGGGAGCTGAGCTCCTAAGATAAGAAACCCTCTTCCTCAGAGGAGCGACCGCATCCAAGGCGGAATGTAACATATCGGCAGTATTGTTAACAAGGTGATCAAAGTCTGCCGGAGTAATATTCAGGTCGTTGCCCTCAGCTATTCTATCATATTCCACCATAGGGAGATGAGAGAGAATGACCTCCTTAAAATTATTCACAGCATCTTCAGAAAGACATCTGCTGTAATGACACGTTTCATTTCCTGTTTTAATGCCACAAATGCTGAAACTCGAATGTAACTAAAAAAGTGGTCCGAGAGAAGAGAATTCAGCGGCGACACTAACAAGTGATGAGTATCTATACCATAGGTGAGAACCAGATCCAGGATATGATTAAAGCAGTGAGTCGGTTCTTTCACTTTTTGTGAGACGCCAAATGACTCTAAAAGAGATGTAAAGGCTAATTTAAAGCTGTCACTGTCAACATCCATGTGGATGTTAAAGTCACCCACTATGATGACTTTGTCTGAGCTGAGCACTAAACCAGCTAAAAAATCAGAGAACTCAGACAAAAACTCCAAATAAGCACCAGCAGGTGGCCGGTACACCACTACCAACAAGACTGGCTTTTCTGACCTCCAATTTGGAAAAGTTAGACTAAGCGTGAGGCTTTCGAATGTATTATAATTACATTTGGGTTTTGTTTTTACTTGCAGGCTGGAGTTGTAGACAGCTGCTACTCCTCCACCGCGACCCGTACTCCGGGGAATATGATAATTATTTATAACCTGGTGGCGTAGCCTCATTTAAGCTCACATACTCTCCCTCTTGTAGCCATGTTTCTGATAAGCAGAAGACATCGCAACGAGTCTCAGTAATAAGATCATTGATTAACAGAGACTTAGAGCCAAGAGATCTCACATTCAGTAGTCCACATCTAATTACAAGTTCTCTTGGCTCCACGTGTCTGACAGTTTTTATTTTTATCAAATTATTTTGGTTAACGCCTCTATCACAGCGCGCTAAGTAGACTTTTGGAGGACGGGGAATTGACACCAATTCTATGTTTTTGTTTTTATTTTGTTTTTTGTTTGGTACCATGTTAGCATTAGCAGCTATAAAGTTAATTTCTCTGTCTTTAGTGGATGGGGACGGTCCTCGAGAAGCAGCAGAGAGGCGTGTAAGACTGCAGCTCTGCATCCTGGCCTCCACCCTGGATTGTCAGGGGGAGCGTCTAAGAAAATCGGCCAGATTACTAGAAATAAGAGCTGCACCATCCCAGGTGGGATGAATGCCGTCTCTTCTAATCAGACCAGGCTTTCCCCAAAAATCCGGCCAGTTGTCAATAAAGGCCACGTTGTTTTCTGGACACCACCACGACAACCAGCGACGGAGCGATGACATGCGGCTAAACATATCATCACTGGTCAAATTAGGAAGGGGACCAGAGAAAACTACGGAGTCCGACATGCTCTTTGCAACATTACACACCGACTCAATGTTAAGTTTAGTGACCTCCGACTGGCGTAGCCGGGTGTCATTAGTGCCGACATGTATAATAACTTTACTGTACTTACGATTACTCTTTGCCAGCAGCTTCAAATTTGCCTCGATGTCGCCCGCTCTGGCTCCCGGGATACACCTAACTATGGTCGTAGCTGTCGGCCTCACATACCGGACTATAGAGTCGCCGATCAGCAGGGTGGGTTTCTCAGCGGGTGTGTCGCTGAGTGGGGAAAAACGATTCGATACGTGAAGCGAGTGATGGTGATCCACGCGCCTTTGCTTTGGGCTACGCTTCCTTCGAACCGTCACCCAGCCGCCCTGACTGGCCGGCTGCTGCTCGGGTGCTGCAGGGGAACTGCTAGTTGCAGCTACACTAGGCCGCTCCGCCGCTACATTAGCCTGGCTGCCTATCGCCTCTGACGGACTATGATCTAATTGGCGGACACGCGCCTCTAGCTCACTGAGCCTCGCCTCCAAAGCTATGAATAAACTACATTTTATACATTTACCACTCTCGCTAAAGGAGGCAGAGGAATAGCTAAACATTTCACACACTGAGCAGCGGGAGGGGGAAACAGAGGGAGAAGAAGCCATGCTAAGAAGCTACTAGGCTAAAGAGCCGGCGATTAACGGCAGTGAGAATCTCAAGGAAAATGTGCGAAGCAGAAACTAAGTGCGAGTGCTCAGATTACCATTTACACCAGCAGTGTAGTTATCACCAAATCGAGTTTAAATTTAAATTATAAAAAGGTTAAAGGAATCAAACCGTTTAGCGTTCACCAACAACAGGAAACCATCGACAGGAAGTCCGGCCGCAACAGCAACTCCGTTGCATTTTAACTCTTTTTCTGGCATCAGGAAACATGGTGCTCATGTTTCACTGCAGTAATGAAAAAGGGGAACAGTGAGACGACAGGGCAGGAACACGGAGGAGGACTGGGGGACGGGAGGGAGGACGGGAAACCGACAGACGATCCACCAAACCGAGACGGGAAAGACGAGACTTAAATACGCAGAGAAGCAAATGAGACACAGGTGCAAACAGTCAAAGTAAAGAAGGAAACAACACACGAAACTTTAGAAAAAACAGACCAACCGCCAAAACCCTAAAAACCAAACCCAAAAAACCAGAACTGAATCCCAACCCATGACCCTGTAGTTGTGGTTTAAGCGGAGACAATACCGTCAGCTGCACTACGTTCCTGAACACTTGGCAGTGTTGTTTTTGGAGTTTGAGTCTGTAAAGCAGTTGTGCTGATGCTAAAAACACTTCTAAGTGTATTTATTTCCTCATTGTTGATAAAATCCTATCCTTTTCCATCCTTAGAGCTTCTACACTGTGTGATTTCAGGCTGTTGCAGACAAGACACGGTCAAAGAATCGCTGCGATTATTGGTCAAAAACAGCCGTCCTACGATAAGAGTGGTTTCAGTCCTCCGGTTCTCTGACAGGGACTCTAATGAAAAGGAGGTGATTGGATGTAATTGCGCTCGGCACCAGACTTACCACCTCCACACCACCACAGTTTGGTGACGGGAGTAAGTCAGCAAATGACTTCCTGTTTTTGCTGCCGCTCCTTCCTGCAGGGTTCCCACGCGTCCTGGAAAACCTGGAAAACCTGGAAAATGATTGACCAATTTTCCAGTCATGGAAAACATATGGAAAATAAGAAAAAATGCCAAATGTCCTGGAAACCGTTATCCTGGAAAATTAGCACTAAACTGAGATGAAACTCAGGAAATTATTCTTCAGTGATTTATTGAAAATATACAAATAGTTTTAAAGGAAGTGCAGGAGAAAAAGCAAGAGAGAAGGTAAAGTTGAGTTAGGAATTGCCCGATTGAACATTTAAACTCCAGTTGGTCCTGCTAATGAAGTGCTACGGTGTAATCTGTGGGTGTGTTTGCATTATTCTATGAGAAATTTGTCATAATTTCTGAGAATTTGGGAGATTATCTCATACATAAATTACAGCCATAGACTGCACATCAGATGTCTGAGGAATAAACATAGAAACAGTCTGGGTAAATGCAAGTTACAACTGTAGAAAAAAAAACATTAATCACGTCATACACTGATACAGTGTATGACGTGATTACTTGTCTCTGTAGCGGCTGAAAATGTCCTGGAAAATAATATCAAGGAAAGAGTGGGAACCCTGTCGTGGTCCAGAAGTCTCGTCGTCGTGTCCTCAGGTGAGCTCAGCCCTCTTCCATCCATGTTCCTGGATCTGCTTCCTCACGTGAGATGACGAAGAAAGTCTACGCAGCCGGAGCAGAGCAGACTTGACTTTGAAATGTAAAAACGTCTTCAGGGTTGTTTGCATGCTGTTTCCAACACGTGTGAGAATAGGTCTCCCTATCATGTTTAGTCTCAATATTAAGGGCCATATAATACAATAATATCTATGACTCACTTATTATCATCCTCTCCCTAGCACAAACTTTGGTTTGGCATTGAAAAGTTTGTTTAGTTTTATTTACAAGTCACAACAATGAAATGTACCTGGAAAGCATGAACACAGTGATCTTTGCTTCTCGCACTGTTAGATATGTATTTATAGGATAAAATGTCAGTGGTTTTATCTGTTAACTTTCAGACGTGTTTGCAGTTTTATATACTGGCTGTCTGGTAGGTCTGGAGCCTGTCCTGGTCATCTTCAGGTGAGAGGCCACCACTTCATCATGGGACCACACACACACAAACAAAACTAACTATAACGAGCAGCACCAATGGGACCAAACGTATCTGCAGCAACAGCAAGCAACTGTTGAACGGCTCAACTACAGTTCAGTTCTGGTGACAGCTTTCCATCAATGCACCAGGGTACCCAGAGAAGAAGGGCATAACCGTGAGAAATGCTGAGGGAATATAAATGTAATTATAAAGCCATTTGATCTGACAAATGTACAGAATCAGATGAAATGGGACTAATCTTTTGATCACCTTTACCTTCCAACATTCACAAGAGGATCCGTCTGGAGAACATGGAGAAAAATGAAGCTCCATTCTAGGCTGGAAACATCTGACCTCCACTCCCAAGGGGTTTGGGTCACTATGACGTATCAGTAGAGTGGCCACATGTTTCTGGGTTGGATTAAAGCTCTACTTCCAGACACTCTGCAGCCACAGTCACTATGAGCAACCCAACAAGGGTAATATCCACTATTAAGACACCAGAGTAATACAAGAAATTAATATTTAATATCCATACTTCCCCAGTAATGATATAAAATTGAATAAAACTGGCCATAAAACTAAAAAAATTATCAATGAGTCCAGCGGCGGAACATGTCACTGCCGGGGGCGGGGCACATGACCGGGCCCTTTAAAACCCAATAAAGCTTGTGATTACATCGTTTTACAACATACACATGCCCCCAACAGCGGGACTTACAAGCATTACTACATTTTTGACACATAGCTCAAAGCATTTGATAGTAAGAGTTGAAAACACCATGAAGAGCGACCATGTCATTCTGAAATCAATAAAAACTGCAGTATTATGGAATAATATATTGTCTAAAATGTATTCGGTGGTTTGCGGTTGTGACGTCACGCGGGAGACGCACAAGTTGTTGTTGTAGCAGCTACCAGCATTCATTCATTCATTCATTCATTCTGCTCAGTAACCAATTTCTCCTGATGTGTTTCCATTGCTGTTAATCAATACCAACTCCGAGCACGTCGTTGTACGAGCCTTTTTGCAAGAGTAACCCGACAAAACTGAAATGAAACCTAACAAACCATGAGATCAACAAAAACATTAGGCTACCTGGCCCCTGATAATAACGTAAGGCGGGGGGGCGACTCCGATAACAACCACATCAACAGTTTACAACTAACTCACATATTGTCAGTGACAGTGATTGTGATAAATTGTACCAGTAAATTTTGTCTCCCTGACCGTGGTACCGGTTCTGGTGGGCTTGACTTGCTGCCAACAATGTCAGGTTCATCTCCAGGAGGATATGTATCCAGCTTTTTTAGTTTAGTCTTTTCCTGCGCTCTTTTTTGTCTTTTCTTTGCGTTTTGTTGCTCCACTTTTATGCTTGTATGAACTGTCACTCATGATTTAATTAATCCGTGATCCACCTACCCTGCACCACATAGACTCTGTTGACGAGTGACTGATGATGACACTGATGGACGGCTGTTGATGATGATTTTACCCAAAATACATTTGGAGATATTACCGGCGATCCACTTGTAAATGTGCACATTGTAAAGTTAACTGTGAGAGTGAACATGAAGCCAGCCATGCAGCACAACATTTAATTCACTGTGTAGAAACCTACATGACCAAAGTCAGTCTTAAAATTTTTGACCAACCATGACTCATTCTGGCTGAGGAAACCTAAATATCCTCATACTAACGTTTGTCTTTTCCGCAGAAGTTGTTGTATCCAGTAGTGCGCAAGGTGCGACTGATGCCTGAGGAGAGACCTGTTTCTTTGTCTTTCGCCGGGCCCTCCTGGGCCAAAATACATGAACCTTATTAATAGTCAGTGTGTCAATGATCCCAGTCTGTGACTGTGTTCAAACCTGGTGATCACAGCAAGTTCAGAAGGCAGGTGTAAGGTGTTTTGGATGTTGGCCAAAGGCATGCTCCATGGCACTCATCCCCATTTGCCATTCTTGGGAAATGTCACATCAGAAAAGGAGCCCATGTATGAACTCATCTCAACACATCCTGGCATCCAGAACCAATCTACTCAAGAGGGGTTTTGCTTTATTCCACTCTGGTTGCCCGGGTTGGTTAGCATTGGGTTGGAGTGGACCTATTTATACTGCCGACTTAAAGCTTGTACCGTATTTTCTGGACTATAAAGCGCACCTGAATATAAGCCGCACCCATTAAAATGTATAAACGAAATATATTTTGTCACATATAAACCGCACCGGACTATAAGCCGCCGGTATCCAGGCTGAGAAATAAGATATTTACATTGAAAGATTTTGTACCATAAGTGTTTATTCATATACCTGAACTGATTGTTTCTGAACAGAACCTGTAACACGGCAGTAAAAGTGCTGATCAAACAAAACAGAAAAGTCATTGATGGTTTTATTCAATTTTCCTCCTGTACACTAAAACCAAGTTGCTTTATTTTTCCTCCTCCTGTGTACTGAAACCCCCCCACACAGCAAAGACATCCGGAATGGACCCACGAAACAGACCCGTATCGGGGTTCACTTGCACTCAGTGCCGGATCCGCTTTGGAGCCGGATCATGGACCTGCTGGCTCCACGCTGCGTCCGGTCTGCATCTGCGATTAAAACCTTACCTCTGCGGCGGGTCCACTCAGAACCCTGAAATCCACTGCGGAACCAACAAACTGATAAATCCAGGTGTGTCTGAGTAGCTACAATGTTCAGACACACCTGGAATAATCAGTTTGTCCAATAATAACAGGTATTGATGCTCACAAAATGAATGTAGAGTAGCATAGCCAACATAGGCTACTTAACAAAAACAGAATAGCCTTTAACTACTTGATTTGTTTTTTGTTTTTTTGCACTTCCTGCTAAAGCGCCCCCTGAGGGCTGAATAAAAATTCATAGAAAAGCCGCATCTCTGTATAAACCTCATGGTTTAAAGCATGGGACAAAAGTAGCGGCTTATAGTCCGGAAAATACGGTACTTTGAGTGTTTTCTCCTGTAGACGAGAAGGTTCCCTGTACCTTTGGGTCTGGGAACGCACCCTAAAGGTGGTCTGCAAATATGCCCCAAACAGAAGTTTGAATTGATCTGAATCTGAACCGATCAAAGGAACGGGATCACAGATCGAGATGGTGGGTGGACTCTCCCTTTGAGTCCTGAAATGACTGAACTTGTCACCCCATTTCAGAGTAGAGTCGCTGCTCTTCAGCATCAAGAGGAACCAGCCGAGATTGGTTGGGGCGCCTGGTGACGATGCTTCTTGGACCTGTTTCAGACATGTCCAGCTGCAAAGAGGAACACACTGGTAGCATTATATCCATACCTGCAAACTAGTCGCTATTTTGAATCAAAATATATAACTCACGTGACTTTCAGAACTGTCAGTATCCTTAAACCACCCCAGCAGTAGTTTTAAGGTGAGTCTGCAACGATATACGGTAATAGAGTTACCTGAAAACTACCGCTGGGGTCAACTGACAAGTTACGTCGCACGAGAAATGTCCTTAATTCAAGTAACGGGGAAGAAGCGATGCCTTTGCCTTGAGTCCGATTGGCTGAAAGGCTTTTGTACGTGTGTTGAGTTCCACCAGAGATGTGTCAGTGCGAAGAGGATGCTGACAGAACAGAAGCACCACAGCTGGAATGATGAGGGTTGTGGTTGAAAGACCCAGCTGAGAACCGAAATGGGAATCTCAAATCAAATCAATTCAATTGATTTTGGTACAATGCAGTAATATTTAATGTATTAAACTAGTATATGCTCTTGTTATATCTGTATATCCTCCCGCAGGGTCCCTCATCCCTTAAAGTCCTACGCGGGGTAGAACGAAGCTAGCTAAATGGCCTCAAACAAAAAAGCCAAAAAAAAACACTCCATGGATTTTACTAATTGTGCACATTAGGTTACCAATAATTGATTGAGGTTCTAGTGAGGCAGTTACACAATACTTAAAAAAAAGCTCTTGACAATCAGACAAAGGTGCAAAGTGGATTTAATCTCCATTGTATACAAGCAGAGATGATCAGGTAACTGGTGACCGGTGATCTAGTCCTCTGACCATCTCACCTCAGTGCTGCTACCTGAATCTGTTTATGTTTATGTGGTCATTTCATTCAGTCATTTGTGTCTCTCCTCTCTCCTCCATCCTCTCTCTGTCCTCTCTCTGTCCTCTCTCTCTCTGTCTCTCCTCTCTCTCCTTTCTCTTCTCTTTTTCTGTCTTTAACCAGCTGGTCTTCATCAGGAAGGTCCCCCCATATGATCCAGGTCCTGCTCAAGGTTTCTTCCTCTTAAAGTGGAGTTTTTTCTTGCTACTGTTTGGCTTAAAGGCTTTTTTTTTCTCCAACTGTGGGAGTCTTTTTTTTTTTTACATGCCATTATCCTTGATTAGGATTCAATATTATACTGGGTCTCTGTAAAGCGCCTCGAGACAATTGACATTGTAACAGATGCTATACAAATGAAATTTAATTGAATTGAACTGAACTCACAAACAGACGTACAAAGCGGTCTGTTGTCAGCACAAGACAATGAGCAGAACAAATGCAGCTACTCTTAAACACTGTTTATTAGGGATGCACGAGAGCTGTTTTTTAAAACTGATACCGATAACCGATAACTTTTTAGCACCTAAAGGCCGATACGGATAACCGATAACACACACATATATACCTAAGATCATTACATCAATACTATGAACAAAACCAAAAATAGTTTGGACTTTTTAAATGAACAGATTTTTTTTTTTTATATTGGAAAACTATTGTCAAGCCTCTCAAACATTTTCATTAAAGCTATCAAACAAACCTATTTGATATCTCACATTAACTTAAATAAGGTTCATTACTGACTGATATAAAAAATAAAGGCTCCTTGAACTGATGGAAATACATGCATCAGAATTACTAACTGAAAAAGATTAACATTTAAAGGATTTTGACTTGTGGTTCCATTTAAATTAACACCTTTAATTAAAGTAAATGAGGTTCAGTGATTTTTTTGTTTTTTTATCTCATGGAAGCTTTAGAAGAGAGAGATAAGGGAGAGGAGAGGGGAGACTGCTGCTGGCTTGCGCACGTTAGCATTAGCTCACATTAGCGCGATTTCAAAACTCCATGGAAGCGATTGTTATGTTGTAGGTGGCTGATCAGGTTTTACGTATTAAAGCTTGTGCTTCCCTCCTCGTAGAATTCACTCGGAGGATTCGTCACAAATAACCACCAAACTATCTTCTTCTGAAACTTTAACGAAGTTCCACGCCGCCATGTTTGTTGTGATCAGTAGCGCTGTGCTGCAGGCTGCATTCAAGGTGTAACATAAATTCTGTCGTTCCCTTGTTTGCTAGTCGTTCTTTCAGCCTTTTCTATTTTTTTTTCTTTTTTGTGTGTAACATGAGAGAAAATACTGCAAATATCAATTCAAGTCAGCAACTTACTAAAATTATGACCGAGTTAACGAGTTGTTTTCTGGCATGAGGGGGTATTCTTGATTTTCCTGATTGAGAAATCGTTTTTCTGATTATGCCGACGTCACTTGAACATAACATTCACTGCCGGTCATTTAAGACTCAGAGGGAGCGAGGCACTGCTGTGTTGACAAAAATATATATGTTATCGAAGCTATTCGTCGTGATATCGGACTTATCGGGATGACATCATAATTTCCTGTTATCGGCCCTATTGTTTATCAATACTTTGAGCCTTGAGCTAATTTCTCGCGACAGCTACGTGTCCCAAAAATCATACGATGACGCCTGAGCAACGTCCAACATTGGATAAGATGTTCCACATCAGATGTTCACATCACTCGATGTTAATCAACCCTATTTTTAATATAACAGGAGACAAACTGAAAGTTTAAAATAACTATAAAGTTTACCAACGGTAGATTTTAAGTTACTTATCAACACACACGATAATGTACTTTCATCCGAGCTATTGAACACTTTTTACACGTCAGCGTGTGCTTACGTCTCCGGACGTCCGCGGGTGATTTATCCGGTATTTTGTGAGAATAGCCGTCACCGCCGCCGCTGCTGCTCTGCGCGTCTTTTCAAGCTGGCTGATGTTTCACGTGCGTTCCAACAGTGCCAAGGTACCACGGCAGAATTACAAGCGCTTCTCCTCTTCTTCTCATTATCCCATGCAGATGTTCAGCGCCGGGCCCTCAGAGTATCCGGTGACCACAAATCTAATTGATATCAAAACTCTGGCAGGGGAAGCCTAAAGCCCTCAGCGCTCTCGGGTTACAGCCCGGTATAAGCCCTGCCTGACTTCAGAAAGCCACTTTCATTGAGGAACATGTACTGTCCTCACTTCAAACGGAGGTGGGTGTTGAGAAGAAAAGTCCTGCTGCCACCGAGGAGGAGCCTCGCTAGCGTGGTTCTGGCTCGGTCCGCGGCCTTCTGAGCCATCTGAGGCAAAATCTGATTAATCACGCTCAGGAGTTTTATCTCTCAGCCCTTGTCTCCGCGCAGCAAAACAAAGGCATTAATAAGCTCATCGGCAAACAGTGAGTTTAATATGGGAAAGTGATCCATGGTGGGGAATTACAATGCAGCTGAGGGGGAATTGGAAGCTTAAGGAGAGGATGTGATGGTAATGACTTTAAGGCGACATAATCCTGCCCATCTGGGCCCAACGATTGTTTGATATTTATGGTTGATGATCAGCACTAATAGGTCGGTTATTTTCTTGTGGGATGAATATGAAAGGAAGGGGAGCATGGGAAAAGGGTTGTGATTTGTTTTGTTTTCATTTTGTTTTGAGGCCGAGCGACAGATCGATTTCAGAGTCGTGCCTGCTCTTCGTCTCTCCGTACGGCGACAGAGCGAGGATTTTCTCAGACTGGGCGGAGCTTCGGATTCCTGGGACTTAAGTATCCTTTGTCTGGGTGTCTGAGGCCAAATTCAAGTGGATGATGGGACCGGATCCGGTTGAAGCTGAGGTGAAGCAGATGCGGTTCTGGTCATGAAGCACAGAACTGGGACTGAGGCGGAGCTCTCTGCAGGTTTGATCCCCAGAATACCAGAAAAGTCCTTAAATTGAGATATTTAATAGCAAGTGAACCAATAATTGTATTACTTTAAAAGAAATGTACTAAACTACAATTAAAAAATGAAATTTGACAATTTAAAATACACGGATCTTGTAGAATATTGTGCAATAGTTTTTACAGCTTTAATTTCGTGTAACATGAGCTGTAATGCTTATATTTATTTCTCTTAATTACTTTATATGATAACCTTTTAATCGTTGTTGTGTAAAAATGCCAGTATTTCATTTCATTCATTTCATTTTATTGATTCATTCCAGACGTGTCAAAACAATCTTTTAAAGCATAGACAATTTTAACACTATCATGAATCTATGTATCTGAAAATAGATATAATATATTTATAAAATATATAATGATGCATAAATCAATATACACTGACACATGTACATAACCATAATTTATAAATAAATCTAAATATTAAATGGACATATTCCCCCCCCAAAAATAAAAATTACACAAAATTGATACCCAATGTATACACACAGATCTATATACACACATATACATATCAATATGCAAAACACATATCTGGTGTACCATGTCTGAAAAGGAAGAAGTAAAACTTATTTAATCCTACCCCTTCTCCAATGTTCCATGATTACCCTTAAAATTTATCCAGTTTTTGAGGCCTTATCCTAAATTTTAGTTGTAATTTCATATCCAAATAGACATAGACATTTAACTACATACATACTGATACACACACATTCCCACTACAGTACATACTATAATATATACTATAGTATATACTACAGTACATACTACATATACTTCACACTGCATATTCACACCCACACACACAGTGCACCCTGAGAGAACCCAGAGCTTGAATATTTCTGTTTGACTAATGTGTGAATTTGCAGCAGTTTGGTTTGATTCAATAATCCAAGTTATCGTCAAGTCTGACATGTTTTACTTTAATTACCTCCGCCATGTTTTTATCTGTCTGCCTGTGTACAAGATAACTCAAAAAGTCATGGATGGATTTTGATGAAATTTTCAGGAGTTGTCAGAAATGTGAAAAGTAAGAACTGATTTCATTTTGGGTGTGATCCGGAAGAAATCCTGGATTCTGGATCACTTTCAAATTTTCCATAACATTGCGGTCAATGGGGCCGAAAATTTTGTTTCTCAATATCTCCGTTATTTATTGCCCAAAACTAATTAAATTTGGCTCAGGTATTGACAGTGGGAACCTCTATCAAATTTCAAAGGCTGCTCCGAATCTGATCCGGATCTGATCCAGAACACGGATTTTATCGCAATCTGTAAATCGCTATATGGGGGAATTGTTGCACTTGGCGGAGGTCTGCGCTCTCCGAGTGCTTTTCTAGTTTCCAAATGAGTCATTTGTGGCAACACTGAATCGCAGCCTGACATGAAATAGTTGAGCTCCATCAACTAAAACAACAAATATTTTTAATTAGCTTTACGAATCACAGGGAGGAAATGAGATCACAGACCATTAAAAGGTGCATTTGTTCCATGTTGTTTTGGTACTTTTGCTCCAGTGAAAACTTATTCCACCGGTGGAAAATCAAGACTTAAAGCTCAGAGACTCAAATAGTCTTTAATTAACGAGACAGAGAAGTTTGATGGTTTGCTGACTGACGGAACAAACAACACTTTCTCTTTCTCTGAAGAAGACTCTTAATCTGAAAAAACACATCCCTTACATTCCCCGTAGCTGCAGAGATCTTCTCTTTCATGTTAATGTTTGCTGAGAGCAAAAAAACCTGCTGCAGTCTGATGTTTATTGCTCCAAAGGGACTTACTTGAACATGAGGAAGAAGTTTGCTCTTTGCTGAAACCATGGGCGAGGCTAGCCCTTTTTTAGGGGTGCTTCAGTACCCCTAAATTGAAATTCAGCACCCCAAAAACCTGGAGTTAGAAATGTTCTGGATACTCAACACCCAGTCGTTCAGGTGCTACTGTTTGCTCCTCACCCAGTCTCAGAGGTTGTCAAGACCACCTGTCTCCATGGTGATCCCGTACACATCTCACCGTGTGGTCAAGGTGCTCCAGGGATCTCCTCACACTACACCTTCGCCAAGACCACGGTCTCCGCCGAGGTCTCCGCTGCCTGTTTCAAGGCGACACAACGTGCTTCTCTTTCTGTTCCAGAGAGGGCCGGGGTCCCCAATTAGTCGTTTGCACCTCTGAGAACTAATTAGAGATGTGCAGATGAATGGATATTCATGGGGAGAACATGCCAAGTCCACCAAGAAGGACCCTGAATCTTCAGTATAACAGGTGGCTCATACTTCTACGCAGATCAAGTAGTGTTTAGCAAAAAAACAACAAAAAAAACAACCAAATACATGAAAAAGGTTCCTGTTTCAAATCTCTCTTCCTCCAGAATAACTGGTCTCAGATTTCATCCCCATGCAGCAGGACCCTTGATCACCGTTTATTAGGGTTAACAATTATGCAGTAAAAATAAAGTCCTGACCTTTACTGTTCTGGGGTTCTACATTTGTTTATTTTATTTCACATGTGTCAAACACAAGGCCCGCGGGCCAAATGTGGCCCGCCACGTCATTTTAATGTGGCCCTCGAGAGCTTGTGCATTATTGGCTTAAATTTTAAACCAATATTTTAAAGCCTTAAAATAAGCTTACGCTGCTTTAAAGCGCATATTGACAATAAACTACATCTCCCATAATGCATTTCATCGTCACCCACAAGATAACAGTATATAACCATGAGCTAGACATCAAGACGATTTTCAGAAGTGACGAACTTAAGAAAAACCTGTACAAACTAACCCCGACATGTCCAAGAAAAGAAAATTTGATGCTCAAGGAAGGTAGTTTCATGAACGACGGGAAAACGAATACAATTTTGTATCTCAAGGTGAAAAAACAGTTTTTCTTTTCTGTTATGAGGCGGTGTCAGTCGTGAAAGAGTTTAATCTACGTCAGCATGCTAAACTTAGCCTGCAAGAAAAACAAAGAACCGCTTCCACTTCTGAAACCATGGTAACGGATACTCAGTGATGTAAACATCACCTGTGCGAGAGCAGGGTTACAACCACAAACCCTGAGTTTAATTTAATTATGAGTTAAATATTTGACACTTGAATACATAATAAATACAGAAACACTTATTTAACAAGGTGTAGTTTAATTTATTTTGATTTTCATTGCATTTTGTTACATTCAAGCTGTCAATCTGGCCCTTGGAGGGCCACCATGATGCTGATGTGGCCCTCAGTGAAAATGGTTTATTTGATCATATTTTTATTCTTTCTTGCTTCTTTTTCGCCCTGCTGTGATAATAAGACAGAAAAAAAAACCAGTGTGAAGTGATTTGCGTCCTGTAAATCCAGAGTTTGAACTACAGAGCGTTGTGGAGGGTTTGGGCCACGCTGGTTTCCCTCAGCTGACAGCTCATTACTCACCTTTGGCCTACTTGTTTGATGGATGACTTTTTGGCACTATTTTAGTCTGAAGCGTCAGTGAGTGGCCGGGCTCACATACATGACCTTTCTCCGGGTATGCCTTACCAGAGAGGATGTGTCAGGGAGATATTTTAATAAATCAAAGCTGGAGATCACGTTGAGCATGCGAAGTTTTTTCCAGTATGTTCCACCAATGAAAAAAAAACACTTCCTAACTTCCCTCCAGTTATTTGTTTCAGCCCCGAACGCTCAACCGCGTGTAAAACGTTCAGTAAACCCTCGTATTAACTCGCAGGTCATCAATCTTCTTGTCCACGTTGGAAGTCGTTTAGCGTTAGCGGCGCGCTGGCGCGTGTTTTTGTAATTCTCCCGTTGACCTGCTGGGTAATCACTTTGTTTTAAAGCGTGTCAGCGAAATGTCTGACATGTGAAACGAGAGAGGAGGTCCTGTCAGAGTCGACTCACAGCGTCGCAGATCATCTTCCCTCTGTGCCGTTCATTCATGTCACGTTGCTTGATGAGATGTTTCAAGACAGAACCTGACAATATTTATGCTCCAAAAGCGTAAATATCACATACCAGCATGGCGTATCTGCACGTGCACGTCCATTTATTATTATTATCATCATCACTGAATCCATCTCATCCACCAGCCATGATTCACAGAGCTATAAAACACTTAAAAAACCTCTATAAACATTAGGACTGTTAAAGAAAACTACAGGGAAACATGTTGGTCACAGGAGACAACCGGGACGGGAATCTAAAGTTACTTTGACTGGTTTGTTTGTTCAGATAGATGAAAGACTGCAGGAGTGAGACGACGGTTCCTGACAGGAAACAAATATTCCTTCAAATGAAATTTAAACTGACATTTTAATATGAAAATATGATCCTCTGACCATCTGACCTCAGTGCTGCTACCTGCATCTGTTTATGTAGTCATTTCATTCAGTCATCTGTCCTCCGTCCTCTCTGTCCTCCATCCTCCCTGTCCTCCCTCCCTCCTCCCCTCCTCTCCTCTGTCCTCCATCCTCTCTGTCCTCCATCCTCTCTCTGTCCTCCATCCTCTCTCTGTCCTCCCTCCTCTCTCTCCTCCTCTCTCTCCTCCTCTCTCTGTCCTCCATCCTCTCTCTGTCCTCCATCCTCCTCCTCTCTGTCCTCCATCCTCCTCTCTGTCCTCCATCCTCTCTCCTCCCTCCTCCCTCCTCTCCTCCCCTCCTCTCCTGTCCTCCCTCCTCTCTCTCCTCCTCCTCCATCCTCTCTCCCTCCCTCCATCCTCTCTGTCCTCCATCCTCCTCTCCTCCTCCTCCTGTCCTCCTCCTCTCCGTCCTCCTCCATCCTCTCTGTCCTCCATCCCTCTCTGTCCTCCTCTCCTCTCTCTCCCTCCATCCTCTCTGTCCTCCCTCCTCTCTGTCCTCCACCTCTCTCTGTCCTCCCTCCTCTCTCTGTCCTCCATCCTCTCTCTGTCCTCCATCCTCTCTGTCCTCCCTCCTCTCTCTGTCCTCCATCCTCTCTGTCCTCCATCCTCCTCTCTGTCCTCCATCCTCTCTCCTCCCTCTCTCTCTGTCCCTCCTCTCTCTCCTCTCTGTCCTCCCTCCTCTCTGTCCTCCATCCTCTCTCTGTCCTCCATCCTCCTCTCTGTCCTCCCCTCCCTCTTCTCTCTGTCCTCCTCCTCTCCCTCCTCTCTCTGTCCTCCATCCTCTCTGTCCTGTCCTCCTCTCTCTCCTCTCTCTGTCCTCCATCCTCTGTCTCCATCCTCTCCATCCTCTCTCTCTCTCTCCTCTCTCCTCTCTCTGTCCTCCCTCCTCTCTCTGTCCTCCATCCTCCTCTGTCCTCCCTCCTCTCTCTGTCCTCCATCCTCTGTCTCCATCCTCTCTTCTGTCCTCTCTCCTCTCCTCTCTCCTCCTCTCTGTCCTCCCCTCTCTCTCTGTCCTCCATCCTCTCTCTGTCCTCCATCCTCTCTCCTCTCCTCCTCTCCTGTCCTCCATCCTCTGTCTATCCTGTCCTCTCCTCTCCTCTGTCCTCCATCCTCTCTCTGTCCTCCATCCTCTGTCCTCTCCTCTCTCTGTCCTCTCTCTCTCCTGTCTCCATCCTCTCTCTCCTCCTCTCTCTGTCCTCCATCCTCTCTCTCTGTCCTCCATCCTCTCTCTGTCCTCCATCCTCTCTGTCCTCCTCCTCCTCTCTGTCCTCCATCCTCTCTGTCCTCCCTCCTCTCTCGTCCTCCCATCCTCTCTGTCCTCCATCCTCTTCCTGTCCTCCATCCTCTCTGTCCTCCATCCTCTCTCTCCGTCCTCTCCTCTCCTCTCTCCTCTCCATCCCCTCTCTGTCCTCCCTCCTCTCTCTCTGTCCTCCATCCTCTCTGTCCTCTCCTCATCCTCTCCTGTCCTCCATCCTCTCTCTGTCCCTCCCCTCCTCTCTCTGTCCTCCATCCTCTCTGTCCCTCCATCCTCTCTGTCCTCCCTCCTCTCTCTCTTTCTCTCTCCTTCCTCTTGTCCTCCATCCTCTCTCTGTCCTGTCCTCTCCTCTCTCCATCCTCTCCTCTCTCTGTCCTCCATCCTCTCTGTCCTCCATCCATCCTCTCTCTGTCCTCCATCTCTCTCTGTCCTCCCTCCCTCTCTCCTCTCCTGTCTTCCTGTCCTCCTCTCTGTCCTCCATCCTCTCTCTGTCCTCCATCCTCTCTCTGTCCTCCTCTCTCTGTCCTCCCTCCTCTCTCCATCCTCCGTCCATCTCTCTGTCCTCCATCCTCTCCTCTCTGTCCTCCCTCCTCTCTCCTGTCCTCCTCTCCTCGTTCCTCCTCTCCTCTCTGTCCTCCATCCTCTCTGTCCTCCTCTTCCTCATCCTCTGTCCTATCTCTCATCCTCTCTGTCCTCCTTCCATCCTCTCTGTCCTCCATCCTCTCTGTCCTCCATCCTCTCTCTGTCTCTGTCCTCCCTCCCTCTCTGTCCATCCTCTCTGTCCTCCCTCTCTCTCGTCCTCCTGTCCTCCATCCTCTCTGTCCTCTCCTCTCTCTGTCCTCCCTCCTCTCTCTGTCCTCCCTCTCTCTCTTCCTCCTCCTCTCTGTCCTCCTCCTCTCTGTCCTCCATCTCTCTCTGTCTCCTCCATCCTCTCTCTCCTCTCTCTGTCCTCCATCTATTCTCCTGTCTCCTGTCTCTCCTCTCTCTCTCTCTCTGTCCTCCATCCTCTCTCTCCTCCATCCTCCTCTCCCTCTCTCTCTGTCCTCCATCCTCTCTCTGTCCTCCATCCTCTCTGTCCTCCATCCTCTCTCTGTCCTCCATCCTCTCTCCTCCTGTCCTCCTCTCCTCTCTCTCTCTCCTCCATCCTCTCTCTGTCCTCCATCCTCTTCTCCTCCTCCTCTCTCTCTCCTCTCTCTGTCTCTCCTCTCTCTCTCTGTCTCTGTCTCTCCTCTCTTCTTCTCTCTCCTCCTCTCTGTCCTCCATCCTCTCTCTGTCCTGTCATCCTCTGGTCTTCATCAGGAAGGTCCCTCCATATGATCCAGGTCCTGGTCCAGGTTTCTTCCTCTTAAAGTTTTTTCTTGCCACTGTTTGGCTCTAAGTTTTTTTTTTTTTTACCTGCCATTATCATTGATTAGGATTTAATATTATAATCTTAGTTAATATTTGCTCAGGGGTCATGATCTGGGTCTCTGTAAAGACCTGGAGACAACTGGGATTGTAACAGACGCTATAGAGATAAAATTGAATTGAACTGAATTGAAAAAAACTTCTTGATGTTGCTTTAACAGGTAGTGCTGTTAAAATCTGTGATCTGTGTTTTGGTGTCTCTGTAGGAGATGCAACTAAAGAATATCTGATAGATGGTGGACATACTGGTATTTATTAGACTGTGAGGGTGGACAAACAAGATTTGCAAACAGGATAATTTGACTTAGGATTTAGAGTTTGTTTTTTGTTTTTTCAACTCTGTCCTTAAAATTGAGGAACAATAGATCAGAGCATTGGTGTATTCACTTTATCTATAATATAGTAGTATTTTTCAACCTTCTTTTGGTGCAAACCCACTTCCTCATGGTTACTTTTAGGCTCCAGAAAAGACTCCTCACAGCTGTTTCAGAAGCCCACGGAGGCGGTCCTTAGCTGACTGTTCCCCCCTGAGGAGACGAGGGGTACTGCAGCACATCTCCAGAGTCATCTGGCATGTTGGTAAATGTGTCCACTAATGCCCACTAAGACCATGGACACGCTGAGAATGTACCTCATTTGGACGCCCAAACACACACACACACAAACACACATGCACACGGCCTGCAGGCAAATATATTTGTGCTTTTGTTGAGCACAAGCTCAGATAACAAGGCAACGTAGCTTTCAGAGTGAACTTTAGCAGCAATAATCTGGGTTCAGGTGAACAACGCCACCTGTAGTGACTAAGCATTTTCTGTATCATGTTATCAGTCTCACATCACTGTGAAGGAACCGTGGCGTGTTTGTGCATTAGGATCCGTAATCAAGACTGGATCTTTTCAGTTTGAGAGCAGCGTTCTTGATTCGCAGACCCAAATGTGCTGCCCTGCCAGCCTCAGAAAGTCCCTGCTCGAGTGCAGATCTGCTCTTATTCACCTCTACGCTGAGTTTCTGGTCTCAGGTTAACTTCCAGATATCCAGCTTGACCTTTTCTCCTCTGGTTGCTCTGTTGCTCCCCTCTGGGAACTTCCACACTCATATTTTTCTGTCCAGTTGCAGGTCTTTGCTGTCCAACTTCATCAGGATTCCCAACCAACACAATCCCAGTTACGACCAGGGTTAGAATAGTTTTGGATTTTCCATTAGTTTTAGTTTTTTTTAAATTCAGTTAGTTTTAATCCATTTTTAGAGCAGTTTTGCTAGTTTTTATTCGTTTTTATTTTTGAAATACTTAGTTTTAGTTAAATTTTTATTAGTTTCAGTGTTAGTTTTAGTTTAATTTTGTAAATTAGGGTTGTAATTTTGGTTGGAGTGAAGCACTGAACATTTTGAAGGCTATCGAACCACATAGTCGTGTTTACATTCTGGTCTCAATAAACATATTTATCAATGCGTCTTCCCTCTTGTGGTGTTCCTGCGTATTTACTGACCAGCAGCTATCTGGTCTCCGTGGAAACAGTCCATTATAGTTGCTGTTTTCTCTCATTTCTTCCCAACGCTGACTGGCCTGCAGCTGTAGCTTCTCTTTCCAGGGGGCTAGCTTAGGCTAGCTCTTATCCAGGTAGTCTTGGTTAGCCTTCTTTCCAGGGGGCTAGCTTAGGCTAGCTTATCCAGGTAGTCTTGGTTAGCCTTCTTTCCAGGGGGCTAGCTTTAGGCTAGCTTATCTTCAGGTAGTCTTGGTTTAGCCTTCTTTCCAGGGGGCTAGCTTAGGCTAGCTTATCCAGGTAGTCTTGGTTAGCCTTCTTGGTAGTGAGCTTTTCAGGGAGCTTAGCTGGTAGCTTTCAGGGGGCTAGCTTCGGTGGGTTTTTTTCTCTTCTTGAGAAGTATTCCAGGGGCAGCTATTAGGTAGCTTCCTTCTTTCCACCTGCTTCTTCAAGCTTAAGGCTAGCTTATTTTTATCGTTAACACAGTCAGTGTCAAAGAAATCCCAAATAGAAATGTGCCGCTTTCTCCCAACTTTTGCCGCAGCCATCACTGCTGATCACTAGGGTTTTTTATGTTGTTGTTGTTGTTGTTTTTTTGCTGTTGTTGTTGGACGGTGGAGCGAAGTTAATAGATTTCATGTAAATCCCAAAACGTTTATGTGAAAAAAAAATTACGAAAACGAAGAACATTCTTGGTATTATTATAGTTAATTTTAGTTCCTTTTATAAACACATAATACAGTTTCAGTTAGTTATCGTTTTTTTTAAAAAACAGTTAACGAAAATGTTTTTTCAATTCTAGTTTTCGTTATTTTGTTCGTTTTCGTTAATGATAATAACCATGGTTACGACACATACAGGTGTTTTATAGAGGGGTAAACATCCCCTAAAATAACGTTTAGCTGGCTACCAGAAGAAGAGATTTGGGTGACTCCATTCACCGAATCAGCTCTGACATAATCGAATCCACCGCAGGAGTCGAGGCATCCTGGCAGAACAGCGTCGAAGCCAGTAGTTACAGCGAGGAAGCTCGTGGTTCTGCTCACCGCGTCTGGAGTTATTTTTGCTAGCGTGACTGCTGGACAGCACATTATACGTCTTACCTGATTGCTCAACTGTGGGCAGCGTGACGGAAATAAACTAAAGCAATGTTACACCTGTCGTTTACAGGAGACCAGTAACGTCTGGAGGTTGAAACAGCTGATGGACAATTCTCTTTGTAGTTAATTGACTGCACGGGTCTTACCAAAGATTCTCTAATGTAATAATTTTAGCCGAGTCAAAGCATCAGCAGCATCTTCCGATCAAGAAGATGATCCATTACCATCCACCTCCAGCATCAGCTCCACTCCGGAGAGAAAATCAGCTCTGGAATATGAACGCCTTACAGGTGAAGTTCTAAACTGAGCCACTAGGGGGACCTAGGTGTGCTGCCGTTCTTCTGCTCTTATACAGAGACTGTAGACCATATGTGTCAAACACAAGGCCCGTGGGCCAAATGTGGCCCGCCACGTCATTTTATGTGGCCCTCGAGAGCTTGTGCATTATTGACTTAAATTTAAACCAATATTTTAAGCTTACTTAAAATAAGCTTACACCGCGTTAAAGTGCACATTGACAATAAACTGCATCTCCCACAATGCATTTCGTCGTTACCCAGAACGATAACAGTATCTCACCATGAGCAAGACATCAAGACGATTTTCAGAACTGATGGACTTAAGAAAGACCTTTACAAACTAGCCCCAACATGTCTTTTTTGTTATAAGGCAGTGTCAGTCGTGAAAGAGTTTAATCTAGGTCGGCATTTTGACATCAAACATGGAGCTAAGTATGCTAAATTTGTTAAATTAGCCCACAAGAAAAACCAAGAATCGCTCCCGCTTCTGAAACCAAAGTAATGGATACTCTGTCACCTGCGCGAAAGCAGGTTTACAACCACAAACCCTGAGTTTAATATAATAATGATTTAAATATTTGAAACTTGAATTCATAATAAATAGAGAAATAGTAATTTACAATATAATAAGGTGTAGTTTAATTTATTTGGGTTTACGTTCCATTTTGTTACATTCATGCTGTCAGTCTGGCCCTTCGAGGGCGACCATGATGCTGATGTGGCCCTCAGTGGAAATGAGTCTGACACTCCTGCTGTAAATGATAATGACATAGACCACATGTGTCAAACACAAGGCCCGCGGGCCAAATGTGGCCCGCCGCATAATTTTATGTGGCCCTCGAGAGCTTGTGCATTATTGGCTTACATATTAAACCGATATTATAAGACTTAATTTAAGCTTATGTCATTTTAAAGCGGATATCGACAGTGAACTACATCTCCATCTCCCACAATGCATCCCGTCGTTACCCACAACGATAACGGTATTTTACCATTAACAAGACAAGACGATTTTCAGAACTGATGGACTGACGAAAAACCTCTACAAACTAACCCCAACATGTCCAAGAAAAGAGAAAATGATGCACAAAGAATGCAGTTTCATGAACGACGGGAAAACGAAAACAAGTTTGTACCTCAAGGTGAAAAAAACAGTATGTGTTTTGTGTTATGAGGCTGGTGTCAGTCGTGAAAGAGTTTAATCTACGTTGGCATTTTGACAGCAAACACGGAGCTAAGTATGCTAAATTTAGCCCACAAGAAAAACAAAGAATCGCTACCGATAATGAAACCAAGGTAATGGATACTCAGTCCGTTACCATGGCAACGGACCCTTTAAACATCGCCTTTGCGAGAGCAGGTTTACAACCACAAACCCTGAGTTTAATATAATAATGAGTTAAATATTTGAAACTTGAACACATAATAAATACAGAAACCATTTAACAATATGTTAAAGTGTAGTTTAATTTATTTTGATTTACACTGACAGGATGAATGTAACCAAATGTAATCTGGCTATTCGATGGCAACCATGACGCCGATGTGGCCCTCAGTGAAAATGCTGCTGTAGACCATATGAGAAGTGGGAGGAGGAGGAGGAGCGGGACTTCCTGCTTCAAATGTCACGTGACTTTCACAGCTCAGACGTCAAAGCGCTAAGTCGCTAAAGCGATGACAGCTAGCCATCAGACATGAGGGCTGCCTGCTCAACGACAAGCATCTATTTGTCTTTCTGTCTCAGGCTGTTTTTTACAGGTTAGTTATACGTTAGTTATACGTATATAAGTGCATCATTAGCGCGTGAGCTCTTGCTGATGGTTCAAATCAGGTCAAACGAGTTACAAAGAAGCTAACATATAAATGTGGCACATTTATAAAGAATCGCTGGAAATACATTCCGCATGTTGGCGAAGAAAGTAAACTGCGAAGCAGGCTGACAGTCGTGTAAATTCTACGGTCTAATTACATCGCTAAAGTCTGGAAAATGGTGATAACTTAATGTGGATTAAAGTGCACAGCTGGTCATCCATATTGATCATATTTGGTCCTTGATGGACTCATTTTGCTCATGGGGGTGTTGAGCTGTAAAGCTCAGCACTCAGCTGTAACTGAATCTGAGTGAAGGAGCTTATCCTGCTTCTGAAAAAGGAATTTCAGAGAATATGAATAAATACGGAGACGCTCTTTCTGTTGCCGTTTTAAACTGACGGCCGCGGCTACCAGCACCAGAGGTGTGACGCCTGCAGCACTCGTTTATATTAAATAAACTGTTCATAGATATATATACACATTCAAGGAAAAAAACAGATATATACATTTCCTTCTCTGTATCAGAGTATTTATAGCGGTGATGATAAATGCTGATCAGATTTTTGCCCGGAGCCCCGACGCTCTGGATCCGGCCTCGCGCCGGTTCTGTCTGCGGAGGTTCAGGAGTCTGGTTCGTTTCATTTGCGTTACTTTGTGACATTTGCTCCTGCAGCTGAAAGCGTGTTGGACAATTTCTCGATTCTTTCCATAGTGAACAGCTGCACGGTGAATTACACGAAAGCTGCTGCTCTGGGGGTGGGGGGGGGGGGGGGGGGGGGGGGGGGGGGGGGTTAGTTGTAGGACTGGATTGTGTGTGTGTGTGCGTGTGTGTGCTTCTGGTCCAGGATCGGGCCTTTAATTTTATTGCCTCACGGGTAAAGGGGATCTGGGTTTTAATTTCATCCTTCTCTATAAATGACTTTTTTTTCTAATTTCTTTAAAAACAGGAACTCATTTCAGCCACTTTTATCCAGGATCCCTCTCTTCTGGTCACTGTCCAGGATGGGCTCAGCTTTCTCTTCACCACAACAGACTGGCTCAGTGTTTTCATGCCTGCAGATCAGTGTGGGCAAGTTCACGTTCTACACGAACTAGTTCAGTTCATAGTTCACAGAAATTAAAATGAACTAGTTCAGTTCACCATTTCAAAAAATGAACTAAATAGTTCATTTTTAGTTCTTTTTAAAAATTATTTTTTAATGTTGCTGCGATCAATTATTTGTCAAAATGGTTACCACTGTCCATATACTACACCTCCACAAACAGCAATTATTTTATCCATTTTAACTGTTGAAAACTATTGGTCCAATTCTGAATCCTTAACCAACCAGGGTTCACATTAACATTGAAGGGACAGTCCATGTAAAACTGTCATTTCCGTTTCAGTTTCTCTTTACAGCAGCCATTCCCAAACTTCAGAACACCAAGGCCCAATTTGAAATGTGAAAAATCTCCACAGCCCACCGAAACCTTTAATCACAACTGTGATCAACATACAGGACCAGGAACCATGATCTGATATTAATGTAAGGGGTCAACAAATAAGGTGACACTTGTCATATTAAGTTAAGATGACAGTAGAATAACACTTAACTGGTTTGTTTTGTTACTTCTTAATGTTTTTTTAAACCATGTTGTTAATATTTTGCAGTAATTAAAAAGATATTTTAAAAAGATAGAGGATTTAAAACATATTTGTTTAATTTTAATGACCTCTCACGGCCCACCTGCAGTCCCACGACGGCCCACGAGGGGGCCGCGGCCCACACTTTGGGAATCACTGCTCTACAGTATATTAAAAAGATGAGGAAAAACTTGCTGCCAAATGGTCTTTATTATAAGACAAAAACAGGTCCTTAAGGTGCAAATGTTTTTTCCCCCCATTTCAATATTTCAATCCCCCCCAGCAGTCGGGGTCTCCTCCAGCTCTGAGTAACTGCAGCTTTCATCTTCCTCCATGATCATTTTAAATGTTTGGTGACGTAATTGTTAGCGTGACAGCAGCGACAGCCGTGTTGCCATGTTTGATTGATTTCCTCAGATACATATCAGGCTCGTTTGTGGTGGATTTTAAATGGGGTTCACTGGAAACCTGGAACGGTTTTGACCGTGCGTGAACTTTGAAAGAGCGTCGTTCACAACTGCCCCAATGAACTCGTTCCGCCCCCCGCTGGTGAAGGAGAAAGAGAGCGCGCTCAGTTCACGTTCGCACAAAATATGAATAAGTTGCTGAACTTTCGTTCAACGAATGCGTTCAGGTACAACACTGGTGCAGATGCTGCTCCTCTCCTTCTGCCAGTCTCCTTCTTCCTTGTTCCCTCACTTGTGAACGCGACCTCAAAATACCAGACCTCCTCTACTTCAGGCGGCTCCTCTCTGCCACCCTGGACGGGCCAGACTTCAAACTGATAAGCACAGCCTCAGATCTGAAGCAGCTGATCCTCATTCTAGCTGTTTAATCCCTCCAGTAAGAGTTGGAGATTACACCTTGACAGCACCAATATAACCACATCATCTGCAAAAAAGCACAGACAGAATCCCAAGGCCACCAAAATGGACCAAGGCTACACCAAAATATTCGGTCTATCTGGCCCTGACCGAGTCTACGTCCTACCCAGAATGAAACCAGTTTACTACCAACTATGCCGACCAAACTCCCAGTACCTCATTCTCTCTGAGCATCCACCACAAGGGACAGCTGAATGCCATTCCCCCTCCAGGGAGCCTGAAAAAGTCCTCATCCAGTTTTCCGTGGTCAGATGAGAGCTTCCTAGTTCCATGCGAGCTGTAAATATCAGGTTGTTGAATCCTGGTCTACTGCGTTGAACAGTTGCATGACTTGTTATCAAGGTTGCTAATGAGACAGGAAATTAAAAGCTTGCATTTCAGATCTGGCACCCTTTGCCACCTTATCATAGTGGGAGGGGTTTGCATGCCTCAGTGATCTCAGCAGCTATGTTGTCCAGGACAGTTGCTCCTGGTAGGGTCTCCCAAGGGTCTCTTAAGGCCAGACTAAGTGCTATTCCATTAACTCTTACGGATACTGAGAGATCAAGAACTCAGTGTCCCTGGATCAGACTAGGGCTACCCAGACCCCACGCTGGTGCCAGGCCTATCAGCAAGTAGCTGGTGGCAGGGTCTCTACCCATGGGGTTAGGTCTCTTAGGTCAGGTTTGCCTTCCTGTGGGCTCACTGGCTGCAGGAACAGCCTTGCAGGATGCAGTGCAACTTGTTTTGTGCAGCAGCCGAAGGCGTGGGCCTTGGCTCGCTGACCGTCAACTGTTGAAGCTGCCTCTTGGGACATGGACCATCACCTGAGCGCATAGGCGTAGTTTGACTTTTGCGTCAGGGGGGGCAAAAATTGTTAAGCACTTTCCACAAACGGGCGCACTCTCACGTGAACCGACGCGCATGCACACATATGTGCAAACTCGCGCGCACATGATGGCACACAAGATACACTCACCACGAAACCATGAAGTCCAAGATTAGATGATGTTCAAAACCAGTAGTTGCAACAGGATACAGTACACAGTAGATGTTATAAATGTTAATGTTAATGATGTTAAATGTATTAAGAAACAAAATATAACATGATTCATTTAACTGTCACAATATACTGCAGTTTATTTTGGACTTAAAAAAAACATTACGGTCAAAAACATTTATTTTTGCCAGTTCGTTGACAATGCAATTACATATTTCAGCCACCAGGGGGAGCAATACTCCCCCTGCCCCCCGCAAACTCCGCCCATGCCTGAGCGTGTGTGTGAGAGGCTGACAGGTAGACCTTGGTGGCTGCCGAAGCAAAAGTTTGGGTGTCGGAGGAAATCAGGGAGGCAATAAACAATAAATAATGATTAAAATCTCGGTCAGTCCAAGAAGATTCTGGCAAAACGTCAGCTTGTTCAGGAGGAGAAAGCAACGTGTACTCACATTGCGTAGTGAGGTTGCGTTGCTACTGACTTCAGATGGGCAGATGGTGGAAAGAATACTTCAAGAATCTTCTCAGTCCCATCATAACTGCAGGTGACAAAGTAGAAGAATCTACATCCAGGGTGGATGAAGTTTCCCCAGAGTTCCTCGAGGCTCTGAATGTAGTAGGGCAGCAATTTACCAGACTTCAGAATACCAAGGCCCAATTTGAAATGTGAAAAATCTCCGCGGCCCACCAAAACCTTTAATCACAACCAGGATTGTAATATTTTTGGATTTTGCTTTAGTTTTAGTTTTTATTTAGTTTTTAGTCTAGTTTTTCAAATTCAGTTAGTTTTAATTCGTTTTTAGAGCAGTTTTGCTAGTTTTTATTCATTTTTGTTTTGAAATATTTAGTTTTAGTTTAGTTTTTATTAGTTTCAGAGTTAGTTTTAGTTTTTTTTTGTAAATTAGGGTTGTAATTTTGGTTGCAGTGAAGCACCGAACATTTTGAAGGCTATCGAATCACATTGTCGTGTTTACATTCAGGTCTCAATAAACATATTTGTCAATGCGTCTTCCTGCTTGTGGTGTTTCTGTGTATTTACTGACCAGCAGCTATCTGGTCTCCATGGAAACAGTCCATTATAGTTGCTGTTTTCTCCCGTTCCTTCCCAACGCTGACTGGCCTGCAGCTGTAGCTTCTCTTTCCAGGGGGTTAGCTTAGGCTAGCTTATCCAGGTAGTCTTGGTTAGCCTTCTTTCCAGGGGGCTAGCTTAGGCTAGCTTATCCAGCTAGTCTTGGTTAGCCTTCTTTCCAGGGGGCTAGCTTAGGCTAGCTTATCCAGGTAGTCTTGGTTAGCCTTCTTGTGTGAGCTTTTCAAATGGACTTTCAGATTTGTGGGTATTTTTCTCCTTGAGAAGTATTCCACACATTGTATCACCTGCTTCTACAACAAGGCACTTATTTTTATCGTTAACACAGTCATAGTCAAAGAAATCCCAAATAGGACTGTGCTGCTTTCTCCCAACTTTTGCCGCAGCCATCACTGATGATCGCTTTTTTTTTTTTTTTTTTTGCGGTTGTTGTTGTGCGGCGGAGCGAAGTTAATAGATTTCAAAAGTTTATAAGAAAAAAAATTACAAATACAAAAAGGAAAGACATTCTTGATTAGTTATTTTTAGTTTGTTCTATAAACACACAATACAGTTTGAGTTAGTTATCGTTTTTTTAAAAACTCACGTTTTTATTTTATTTCAGTTAACGAAAATGTTTTTTGAATTCTAGTTTTCGCTATTTCGTTCGTTTTCGTTAACGATAATAACCTTGATCACAACTGTGATCAAGATCCAGGTCTAGAAGCTTTGTTCTGACATTAATGTAAGGGGTCAACAAATAAGGTGACACTTGTCATATTAAGTTAAGATGAAGGTAGTAGAACACTTAACTGGTTTATTTTGTTACTTCCTAATGTTTTTAAATCATGTTGTTAATATTTTACAGTAATTAAAATCATGTTTTAAAAAAATTGAGGATTTAAAATGTATTTGTTTAATTTTAATGACCTCTCATGGCCCACCTGCAGTACCACGACAGCCCACCAGGGGGCCGCAGCCCACACTTTGGGAATTACTGGTATAGGAGCCAAATATGTTGTTCTGAATTGTAGTTCACTCTGTGTGTCTGTGGGTGTCGCTGTGTTGTTACCTGAGGGTCAGGTATAAAGGTAGCTGCCTGTTATTGGTTAGCTGTTTGACCCGGAAGGGCAAAAGGTTTTTGACCGCTGTGGCGCTAACTGCCGGCGTTATGGTTGTCGGATCAGTTAATGGAATAAATTAATATTTTAACTGCACCAGAAGAACATCGTTCCGGTCATTTTTCGATCGACACGCAACAGTAACATTTACGAAATGTGAGTTAGCGAAGCGCGTCAACCAGGTTACTCTGTCAAACATCTCATTAGCATTAGCCTTAGCTCCTCAAGTTTCTTCTACAAATTACAATAAAATATAAACACGTGCTCTGCAGACAGGATAATTGTCCTCCACCAGTTGTTCCTCTGGATTCTTAGAAAAAAAACAAAATATGCCCAGACCTCAGATTTTATCCTCTCAGTGGGTTGGTTAATGTCCTGCGTGCTATCACCACTTTCCTCCATGCTAACGTTACGATGCCAATGTTACAAGCTACATATTCACACGAGACACAGTCATGAGTCGCTCTCAGACTTGAATGAGGCTGATATTACATATCCCGGTAATCAACCGCGATAATGAGGTGAAGTCAAACATAAACAGTAATCGTTATCGTGTAAAATTTTAACCGTGCTTTACCGTAATACCGGTAACCGTTCCATCCCTAATGTCCAGCCAGTCCTAATGTGACATTAAAAGACAGAGGAAATACACTGATACTTGAGACCTTAGGGGGAGAAATCATTCTCATATGTACGGTGATACCTGCCGGCCAGGTATTGTGACCATCTGGAGGTCCGTGGATGGGCACCGTGACGTTCGGCGCTGCAGGGGGCGACTCACGTTGGTCAGGCCTTCAGTGAATCATTTTTACCGCAGCGAACACACGGACGTCCACAGGAAGACTGTAAAACCCCTGAAAATCAGGCTGCGTAACAGGACACCGTGCAGCAGAGGGGGATTTCTGCCTCTGAGAGCCTCTTGTGTGTTTCTGATCCACTCAATGTGCTGAATCTGTTCTTCATGCCAAGTCCAAATTCTTTCATCAGAAGTTTGTGGAGGAAGAAGCTGCGGCTGTAAGAAGTGATTTAAACCTCAAGTTTGGCCTCAAAGGGATTTTTTTTTTGTTTGCTTGTTTTGTTTTGTTTTGTTTTTTTTTGAGCCACATATAGTATAACTTTATAAAATCCCCTCAATATTTAGAGAGATGTGAAATATGAAAAGTAACAGCATAAATCTCCAAAGAGATGGAAGTTTTGAAGTTTGAGAGGTTAAAATAATGACAAAGTGAGCTATTTACCCTTTAATGCATTTAATGCAAATATTTTTACATATTGTGAGTTGTATGAGATGAAAATATAGGCATAAAAAAGGTTTAAAATTCTAAATGTTCATTAGTGTTAATGTTAAATACCAACTGAATAGGAAAAGAATCAAATCCATTGAAGTGCAAAAGATAATAAATGTGATATTTGACGGCGGTTTTTGACCAGAGCCCGTTTGGTCACAGCAGGAGGGAGGAACGTCCCTGAAACCCGGCGTCTGGGGAAAGTGGGAAAGTATGGAGCCCCGTTTGGGTCATAATTCAATGAATAAATTAGTCTATTATTATGAAATACAGGCTTTTATTATGAAATATTTCCCATTATTATGATAATGGTTTAATTTTTCATAGGAATGAGCTTTTACATAATAATGGCTTTGTTTTTCATAAGAATGATTTATGCGTCAATCACAGCAGAGAGGGCGGAGCCATTTATGTGATTGGCTGCTCTTTCATTCAGGCATAAGCAATCGTCAAATCGGGTCAAATCGGGTCAAATCGAGTCAAAATAGTATCGCCTGATAAATTTTCATTTTCGATATTGTCTGCTAACCTGGTCAAGGTTTCCCGTAGCTCAGTCCAAGCTGCCATAGCTACAATCGGACCTCACGGCCAAAACTAGTCAATGTCAGAGCGTAGAATGGAGAAGGATCAGCCAATGAGCGTGCAGGTCAACCACTGGCCCCGCCCACTGGCAAAATGTCATTATTATGTAAAAGCTCATTCTTATGAAAAACAAAGCTATTATGTAAAAAGTCATTCTTAGATTTAAAAAAAAAAGCTATTCTGAAATAAACTATTATGCATTAAACTAAGATTAAATAATATAATTACATTTTTTCATAATAATGGGAAATATTTCATAATAATGAACATGTATTTCATAATAATGGGAAACATTTCATAAAAATGGATATGTATTTCATAATAATAAACGCCTGTATTTCATAATAATAAACTCATTTATTCATTGATTTATGACCCAAATGAGGCTCCATAGGAAAGAGCAGTTAAACAGACGGTCTCTGCATGCTGATGAAGGAGATGTCCCAGCTAAAACGCTGAGGAGCGCTCATCTGGATCACTTGTCTAAGTCGGATGACAGCGTTGTGGTGTTCCTGTCATGAAGACACACTCGCGGAACAACAGAAAAAAAAGAGAAAACACCTAAATGAGCTTGTCCACAAGCCAAAAAGACAAAATGCCACTTAATTATGTTTGAGTTAGTTGTTAGAGGTCCAGATTAAAAAGATCTTCCTCTCTTCGTGTGGCAGTATATCTGACAAGTGACCACATGACTGATGAGGTCATATTTGTCTAGTCTAGTCCAGTCCAAATTTGTCCAGTCTAGTCCAGTCAGAGTAGTCCAGTCTAGTCCAGTTTTGTCCAGTCTAGTCCAGTCAGAGTAGTCCAGTCATGTCTATTCCAGTCCATATTTGTCCAGTCAAGTCCAGTATAATCCGGTCCAGGTTTTTCCTGTCTAGTCTAGTCAGTGCAGTAGTGACCATCTGCTCTGCTCGACTACAAACATGCATCGAGTATATTTTGCCGCTAGATTGCAGTTAAACCGCCTCAGTTTGCACAGAGCAGATTGAGCTGGCAGGAAGTCACACGTGAGAATAGTATAAAGAATCCACCCAAAATATGAAATAAATATTAATACAACTCATATAAAAAACCTCAGTTGAAAATATTGTGTTCTTTAGATCAAGATCAATAATGTGATTTATTGATGTTTATCTAAGTCAGTGTGTTTATCAGATTATATTTAAAGGCAATAAAATCAGCTAAACTGTGAGGGACTGAGACAGTTTACAGTTTCTTTCATTTTTTTTTTAGATTTTGTGGCTCCAGTCATCTTTATTCACAGTGAGACAGACAGGAAAGGGGGCCAGAGAGATAACAGGGAAGAGATGCAGGAAAAGGTCACAGAGTGGGAGTCGAACCTGCGACCGCTGCAGGAGGACTGGAGCTTCTGTACATGGACCACCGGTTGAACCACCGTGCTACTCAGCTGATGGACAGTTGTGAATTACTTACAGAACATCTGGCACTGATCATGTAACTCCACGAAGGGACAATGATGCTGTCTGGGTCAGGACAGACATTTCTGGAGAAAGAGCATTTTTTAAATAAATGTCCTACATTTTGTTAGAAGTGATCTTTTCCTCACACAGTGAGAGCTTTAAAATGAGGAGGACGGACCCCAGCAGAAGTGAGCGGGAGACTTGTGGGAGGAGGGGTGGGAGGAGGGGTGCAGCACCCGTTTAAAAGGGATGGAAGCAGCTGTGGAGTTATCGTCCTCATGGTGATAATATTTATCTGAACACCTGCTTCTTCAAAATTATCCACATGCATCAGTCCTTTATGCATGTAAATAGGGTTAGCATTAGGGTTAGCGTTAGGTTTAGGGTTAGAGGTTAGAGGTTAGGGTTTGAGGTTAGGCTTAGGGGTTGGGGTTAGGGGGTTAGGGTTATGGTTAGGGGTTAGGGTTAGGGGTTAGGGTTAGGGTTAGGGGTTGGGGTGTTGGGGTTAGGGTTAGGGTTAGGGGTTAGGGGTTAGGGGTTAGGGGTTAGGGGTTAGGGTTAGGGGTTAGGGGTTGGGGTTGGGGTTAGGGGTTAGGGGTTAGGGGTTAGGGGTTAGGGGTTAGGGGTTAGGGGTTAGGGTTAGGGTTAGGGTTAGGGATCTAGGGTCTGTTTCTCTGCATTTACACTGTATGGAGCTAAATCAGGGACAATAATGTTATTTACAAAAGAAATTGCAGATGAAAACTAAAATTTGAGGTACAGACTTTTGAGCCTGATTTGGCGTTGGGGCGGGGCAATCGTGACTTGCGAGGCTTTAGTGAACGTAGGCACCGTGAGATGAACATTAACACTTTCACTTGATTGACAGTGAAAAAACGGACTCACGTGACATTTACTAAGCTGTCTGGTAGGGATGTAACGATATGGAAAATCGGATATCTCAATTATAGTGACCAAATTATCACGGTTTACGATATTATCCCGATATTTTTAATTGCTGTACAAATGTCTAAAAAACACATACATTTAAATAATTTCACAAAATTTTATGATTTTCTTGTCAGACTAAAACATCAGAAGCCAAAATCTTATCAAAATAAAACTTTCACATTTTATTTTAAATGAACAAAATAAATAACAGGAACAAAGCTTATTTGTCTGGTGCAAATTTAAATAAACACTTTAACAACCATAGTAGGTCAAAATATGCAAACAATTATCAGGAACAAAAATTATAGTGCAAGTTCAAATGAAATAAACTTTGGACTTTAAGCTGAACCTTAAATACGTATAAATGTGCAAATAAAGAAACAGTTGTTTAGGAGCCAAATATGTTGTTCTGAATTGTAGTTCACTCTGTG
>JAGFBZ010000179.1:205000-296423 GCA_018398805.1 Hirundichthys speculiger
CGTTTGCTGCCGAAGCTGGTGCCGACGCCTGACAGAAGGCTGCGTGATCGGTGCTGCGTGCTTTTTTAAGAGTCTGATTAAATTGGTGGTGTTGTAAACTCTCTTCTTACTTACCCATCATGATATCTCAGCCTTCCACACGTTGCAAGTCACAGTTAAAGCATCGGTCTTTGTAATTTTATAGCGCTGCCACACTGCTGATATTTTTGCTAAAGTTTAGTCTGACGCCGCCGGTCTTAAAACTTTTAAGGTGGATACAAGACAGCGCTGCTGGGAAACTTCATTTCAGTGCAATTATTAAATGCATATAGTTTAAAAAAATTTTTTGTTTGTGTAATATGATTACTTTATTAATTTGTGTTAATCAGGATCACTTTTTAAGGAAAAAAATAATGAAAAAAAGATCGGCGTGTTATAATAAGGCTGATCGGCCGATCCGATCCACCTTAAATTTTTAAGATCGAAGGCCGATCCGATCAGGGATCGGGATCGGGACATCCCTAATAAATATATATATATATATATATATATATATATATATATATATATATATATATATATATATATATATATATATATATTATATATATTTTTTTTTTTTTTTTTTTTTGTCATGTTTCGCCACTGGATGTAGCTGTGGTGCTGTTTCATTTCATTTCATCTTCATTTTATTGATTCATTCCATACATGTCAAAACAATCTTTTAAAGCATAGACAATTTTAACACTATCATGAATCTATGTATCTGAAAATAAATATAATATGTTTATAAAATATATAATAATGCATAAATCAATATACACTCACACATGTGCATAACCTTGATTTAGAAACATATAGAGCCTCTTGTTAATAAATCTAAATATTTAATGGACATATTCCCTCCAAAAAAGAAAAAAGAAACAAAATGTATACCCAATGTATACACACCAATCTATATACATACATATACATATCAATATGCAAAACACGTATGTGGTTTAACATGTCTAAAAAAGGGGTGGTCATGCCATAGAGAATGTTAAAATGACACGTTTGTTTTATGTGCTTTTATTTCTATTTTTTAATATTTTAATAACATCTATTTGAGGAAAGAAGTAATAATTTTTGTTATTTAAGCAAAGGTAAAACAGCAAACTTGATAAACTTAGTTAAAGATGACGGTGACGTCACTTCCGGTCCCAAAAGGTTCGGTAAACATTGAATACAATGGCCCTGATAATAAACAAATTAATAAGGATAATAAGCGTTTAAGTTCACCGGTTTGTCCACTTGCAGGCCAAAGTGGTATGTTATTCTATGTTTCGCAAATTGTATATTTGTAAAAGCTGAGGCAAGTTTGTACATCATTTTCTGTGTTTTATCAGTTCTATGGTGTACTTGTGGTGAAAAAAAACAAAGAATGAAGAATACAAACCACAGTAAACACCAGTCTAAGAACTCGTCTCGTGTTTGTGAACAAGCTGGTATAGTCTCATAATAAAGACCATTACCTCCATCATGGACGCTACTCGCTGCTGCTCCGGGGACTTATCCCTGCGACGCTGGACGCTCCAGTTTGTGCCCTGTTTGTGGTGATCAAGTTTCAAGTTTCAAGTTTATTTGTTCAGGGACAATGCACATTGATGAACATTTCTGTAAATGTGCCAGTTTATAGCTGATTAGCTAATTTGCAACTGCGGTCGGATGTCTACATACTGTCTGCATGGGGCGGATCGGTCCTCTTGCGGCTGGTGGAGACCTGCCGCCACGGACATGGACGGTGTCGCTGGAGGCCGGTTCGGGAAAGCTAAGCTAAGTAGTCCTGAACTGCTACCCGCAGCAACCACTGCCGCTGGATCCGGGCTGCAGCGTCACTGAGCTGGGACGGGAGACCCCGACGTAGGAGCGGTGGCATGCTGCCCCCGACGTCCAGCAGTCTACACGCCGGATGGGTCAGCTGACCTGGCAGGGGCCGTCTGGTGACCTGGTGGGGCCCAGCACCGCCGGGGGAGACGACAACGGCCTGGTCCGGTCCACATGATGAACCGGGCTCTGGGACGGTCGGCTCCGTCGCTCGCCGGACTGAATGGAGCTCGGTCTTCCCAGAGGAGATGGTCTGGTTCATCTGTGTTTCCTCCTCTGACCTGGAGATATCTCACTTATCATCGTTATGGAGATATACTGGTTCTAACGGCTGTTAGCTGTTTTAACGGCTGTTAACTGGAGTTAGCACTCGGACCACGGGACCTGGCATGAAAAAGGAGCGCTGGACGCTGGCAGCTCCCCAAGTACACCAGACTGGTGTACTGAAACCTGAATTTCCCCCTTGGGGGATTAATAAAGCATTTTTGAATTTGTATTTGGCGGCAAATTTTTCCTCATAGTTTTAATCTACTGTAGAGAGAAGCTGAAACAGAATTGACAGTTTTACATGGGCTGTCCCTTCAATGCTAATGTGAACCCTGGTTGGTTAAAGATTCTGAATTGGACCAATAGTTTTCAACAGATAAAATGGATAAAATAATTGCCGTTTGTGGGGGTGTAGTATATGGGCAGTGGCAATCATTTTGACAAATAACTGCTCTCAGCAACATTAAAAAAGAATTAAATAAAAGAACTAAAAATGAACTATTTAGTTTATTTTTTGAAATGGTGAACTGAACTAGTTCGTGTAGAAGGTGAACTTGACCAACACTGCATATAATGTTTCTTTTTACTGTACATCAGGCATTTGGCCTTTTTCAAAAATCTGTAATTCAACAGTTGAAATTCTCCAAATCGTCTCGGTGAAATTATTTTTTATCTATATACGTGTCGGTGCTGTTGCCCGCCTAATGGGAGGTCCAGGGTTCGAGTCCCGGCTGCATCAGGAAGGACAGCTGGTGTGAAAGTCATCCTGGACGTCTCATGAACGTCACAACTGCAGGGACAAGTTATCAGCTTCTGTCTTTAAAGACTGAAAAAACAAACATGGCTGTTGTCGCTTTGATAAAACTGGACCAGGCGTAGCTCAGACGCTACATGTAGCTCAGACGCTACATGTAGCGTCTGAGCTACATGTAGCTCAGACGCTACATGTAGCTCAGTCTCTACATGTCAGGATGCACCCGTCTCTGACACCTCATTTTAACTTTCTTCCTAAGATCTGCTCCCCGTCTGGGGGGAATCGGTGGTGTTTTCAGGCTCCAGTTGTCTCTGAAACTGTGAAAATGTGAGGTTAAGTGACAGGTCCAGGTGGCTGAGCGGGGCATCGGAGAGGACCGGGGGGGGGGGGGGGGCAGAGCAGCAACTGCTGGCTCGGTGCTGGCAGATAAATAATAAACCAACTGTGAGCTGAGTGCTGCACGTCAAAAAGAACAGAGGAAGAAGTGATGCAGAGAAAGAAAGATGGCTTCAGCTTAAAGCTCTGCACTTGTGGTTTGGCAGAGATCAGTCGGAGCTGGCTTTTCTTTCCCTCTTCTTCTTTTGTAACTCAACAGATGTCATCGAGGATGTTTTAACTTTCGAGCAGAAGGAATGTCTTTTTCCACCCCAGTCTCGTTTTCAATTGAAACACTTTATTAACACACAAATCTAGACGAGTGTCCGTTTCCGTGCTCCTTGAATGCTTTTTCTAATCGAGCGCTCCAGATAGACTCCCCGGTTATTTTTATCTAAAACCTCATGAAACTCTCCGTCTGTGTTAAATCCAGTCAGGAACCAGTCGGGACACGATGATATCCACGGCGACCAAGGCTTCGTGCAACACATGCGCGCAATCAAAGCGGCGCGTCTGCATTTATATCCAAGCGCCCAGTTTACATTGTTTTGGATTTTCTAAAGTTACATATCTGATTTACACTGCTGTTGGTTTTAGTTACAACGGCTGAAAGGGCCAGATGTTGTAATAGTTTTAGATTTTCCATTAGTTTTAATTTTTATTTAGTTTTTAGTTTTAGTAGTTAGTTTTAACTCAGCCTTTAGGAGCTGAAAGTTATCGGTTATCTGTATCGGTTTTAAAAAAACAGTTATCGTGCATTCCTAAGAGTTAGGAATAGAGGGAAAGTGTAGAACTGCCATCTAACAAAGAAAACAAGGGTAATTTCCAGATCTGTAGCTATAACTATAAAGGTACGGTCTGAAGATGATGAGCCCCATGATGAAGATCTGAAAGAGCAGTGGACGCTACGTTACGGTTCTGAGCAGCAGTCTGGTTTTACGCTAAGACAGAGCGGTACGGATGCAGCGTTGCGTCTGTAGATTCAGAGAGAGCCCAGGGATGAACGATGCCGTGGCACCGGTAGTCCGGAGGGACAGAAGAGTCTTTTGGAGCTGTGCAGGACAGGAGCTGTTTCTGCTGCTTCAGCGAAGAATCCACTCGATCGGTGAAAGAACATTCACAGCATCCACTCCAGGTTTCAAACGTGGACTTGCAGGTAAAAGATGGCGTCTAACAACCTGTGAACATGCACCAGGAGTATGTGTGCTCACACCACGATGGCAGGTATGACTTTCCACTGACCAGCGCCATGATAAGAACCTGAGCTGGGCACACACCGATGACGCCGATGACGCTGATGATGCTGATGACGCCGCGGTTGGAGCCTGACATGTCCTCAGGTCTACTTCTATCAGGACCATGATTCCACACATGTTGAATCCCACACTGTAACAGGCGGTAAGTTGACTATCCAGCGATCCCACCTGGTGGGATCTTAATTAAAATCGTACGGCCGGTCTACGAGTGAGTCAACGTGGGAGGAGCTTTAGGACAGAAGCAACCAGCACCGCAGACAGAACAAGGACCTGCCGTCTCATGACCAGATAGATAACAGGGTTTACAGCGAAATGTCTTACATTTACAGTGATCCCTTGCCAATTCGCAGTTTAAATTCCGCAGTTTTAGTTATTTGCGGATTTTTCAGAAATATAATATATAATTGAAAAAAAATTTTTAATCGCGGAAACATCACAGGATGTTGTGTGCGTTCTCTCACAGTGAATAAATGTTGTGAGCCAGCCTGGCCCCTTTAAGAAGGTGGCCTTATGGGTAATGGTGTGGCCTTATGGGTAATGTAGTGTGTGTGTCGTGGGACGGCAGAATGAAAACAGGGTTAGATGAAAAGTGGAGTGAGCATCGGTCCCCATTACCTGCGAAAAATAAGGGATCACTGTATTTCATTATGCATTAGAAATATTTAAAAAGGCTTTTTTTTGTACATAGTTCTGCACAAACAACAGATTATATAAAATACAAAAACATGAATTTATTGGTATCAATATCTGTGTCGGCTTAGCGGAAGCAGTTTATGATCAGTCATGGGTGTTGGCTTAAACTCTTTATATCATGTCGTTTTTATTGTTTTTGCTGTCCATTTCTGTCATAAAAATGTCCCTCAATTTTTAAAAAACCTAAAGTTAAACTAAAACAAACTAGTCTCAGGTCCACTTTTTTACAAAATTCAGGGCAGTTTGCAGGACTTTGGTTTTCGCGGGGGGGGGGGGGGGGGGGGGGGGGGCCGGTCCCCATTAAGCGAAAAAATCAATTAAGGATCACTGTACATCGTTACCTAAGTAAAAGCATCACGCACCGTGTTTGGGTTAAGGTTACTGTTTTATTCTGTCATATCACCACGTGAGGTTTAAACTATATCACTTTAACAGAACTACTCATGGATAACTTGTTTACTGCTGCTCTTCCACCAGATCCTTTAATGACAGTCTCAATTAATTGTTTTCACCTGCACATTACAGAGCGTTAGGACACCTCTGCTTGTGCAAAGCAACGATAACGTGAACGATCTCGTGGAGGAGTCACCTGCTTGGCCGTCGGAGATTTACAGCCGAGGGTTCGATGCTCCTACATTCACATGCCGCCGTTATAAACGGCCTGGTGCTCAAACCGTGACACGTTCCTCCGTAACGGGGAGTCGGGGGCCGAGCCAGCTGGGTAACATACAGTTGAGTGGCGGGGGGGGGGGGGGGGGGGGGGGGGGGGGTTTTGGTGTTCGTTTGTCCACCGCCCTTCACACTCTCCCAAACACCCCCTGCCAGATGCCCCATGATGACAGAGGCCCCCACCGTGGACCGCAGCAGGACGCTTGGCACTCATGCGAGCTGTCGGTTCTCCCTGAGGCCGGAGCGTGCCAGGCGACAGCTGCAGGGCTCAGGATTTCTTTGCATGCAACCCCCCCTCAGAAGAAAACATCCACATCGCCTCCTCCGCCCGAGCCCTTCCATAACCCTCCATCCACTCCAGGCCACGTGGGGCAACAGCCTCCTCAATGCGGCCATTGTTGTGCTCCAGGCCAGCTAAGCCCTGCACATAAGAGGGATGAACCCCCCCCCCCACACACACACACACAGCAATGCTCATTAGTGTGGTTGTGTGTTAACGCGAGGCCGAGGATGATGGACTGCACTTTGATAACTTTGCAGCTGTTTGCAGTGCACAAACTCTGGAGAAGAAAAGTTCACTGTTCGGTTCGCTACAGAACAGAAGTGCCAACCTGGAGCCAAAAACGAATGCCGGCGTTTTATATCACGAGACACGTGTTTTGTTTTTTTTTTGTTTTTTTTTCTCTCTCAGCATGCATGCGTGCTTCCCAAATAACCAGAAGAACCAGCGTTTGTAATGTAGGTGATCTGAAACCTCAGAGTACTGTAGAGGTCTTCGGAACAACCCGACAATCCGAAAACCCGAGGTCCCGACCTGACCCGACTCAGGTCTCGGGTCCATTCAAAAGATATGACTCGGTATGAATCGGTACAGTTAGTCTCGGGTCTGTTCGGTGCTGTCTGACAGGCTGGGTCCACGTTTACTTGAGAGAGTTAAAGATATTAGCGGTGGCAGCTTATGTCAGGACTCGGGGCAGTTAAATGATTATTTATTAACGTGGCATGTTTGTCATGAAACAATCGTGTTGCCGTAGCGTGTTATTAGCGGTTTGACCGGCAGCTGTAAAGCACAACGGATCGCCAACATGACAACGCTGGATGAGAGAACATATTTACAACACGTCCTGACCGGTGTAGGCTATTAGCGTTAGCAGTTGCTACCAAAAGCATCTGTATCCACAAAGAAAATAACGACGTGGATTTATTTACATCACATAACCTATGTAGCAACTGAGAAGAAGAAGACAACTTTAGGTAAGATATCAAGTTTAATTCAAATTCAAAAATACTTTATTAATCCCCCAAGGGGGAAATTCAAGTTTCAGTACATCAGGAAAAATCTGGTGTACTAGGGGAGCTGCTAGCATCCAGCACTCCTTTTCATGCCAGGTCCCGTGGTCTGAGTGCTAACTCCAGGTAACAGCAGTTAACAGCCGTTAAAACAGTTAACAGCCATTAGAACCAGTATATCTCCATAACGATGACCAGTGAGATATCTCCAGGTCAGAGGAGGAAACACCGATGGACCAGACCGTCTCCTCTGGGAAGACTGAGCTCCTTCAGTCCGGCGAGCGACGGAGCCGACCGTCCCAGAGCCCGGTTCATCATGCGGACCGGACCAGGCCGTTGTCGTCTCCCCTGGGCCCCATCAGGTCACCAGATGGCCCCTACCAGGTCAGCTGACCCATCCGGCGTGTAGACTGCTGGACGGGGGCAGCATGCCGCCGCTACTACGTCGGGGGCTCCCGTTCCGGCTCCAGTGGCGGTGGTTGCCGTGGGTAGTAGTTCAGGGCTACTTAGCTTAGCTTTCCCGAACCGGCCTCCAGCGACACCGACCGTGTCCACGGCGGCAGGTCTCCACCAGCTGCAAGAGGACCGATCCGATCCGCCCCCTGCAGACAGTATGTAGACATCCGACTGCAAATCACCACAAACTGGAGCGTCCAGCGTCGCAGGGATAAATCCCCCCGGAGCAGCAGCGAGTAGCGTCCACGCCAGGTCTTCAGGCCTTCTATTCAACGCCAGACAACTTTAACATGAGCAACTATGGGCTGAATTGTCTCGGTTCTATTCGGGTAAGTGTCGTGATCGAAAAACTAAAGACTCGGGTTGGGTCGGTTCTGGGTCCAAATATTTCAGGTCCATTCGGGTTTGGACTCCCGAACTTATGATTATAGCTCGGGCAGGGGTCGGTTTCAGGTCGAATTTTTACGGGTCCATTCGGGTTCGGGTCCATGAAAGTGGACCTCAGACCTCAGATTGGTTCCAGGTCCAGCTACAGTTTTATCCCAGTATCACTGACCAGCTTGAACCGGTTGCTGGTGGTGGACTGGTCCTACAGCCACCTTAGAGCTCATTTAGCTTTGGGACGTTTTAAGAACGGGTTGCTTTTCCATTTATTCAGCGCCAACTCCAGACCCATGTGATTATCATCACGTCCTGTGACATCATCATCATGTCCATTGAGGTTGGAACCTGCCTTTGGTAAAAGCTGAGGTTCTGTCGACCAACGCTGCAAAAAGCGCACAGATCCCAGTCTGTTATCCTGTTTTTCCTCCACACCAGTGTCTTCATATTACCGGTCTGTGGGCGAACTGGCTAGTTGCTATTTCAACTGCCTTTTTTCAAATGTCGACTCATAATTAGGAACGTCACAACGAGAAGGACACCGCGAACAGTTTTGAGTCTCTGAGTCTTAGTTGGTCCTGTTAACTGATAACTGAGTGCAGGGGCGCCGCTAGGGATTTTGGGCCCCATGAAAAGAATCTTTACCGGGCCCCCCAACACAACGGCAAAATTTGTTGATGCTGTTTTTGATCATCATTAGGGGCCTCTCTGGGCCCCCCGCAATCATGGGCCCCTATAATCCGTATCCTTTACCCCCCCTTTTCGGCGCCCCAGACTGAGTGACTTATAGTGAGCGTGTTTCCTGACATTGAGGTGAGAACAAGTTAAAGCTCGAGTGCCTCTGAGCCCGGTTCTAAATTACCTGTAGGAGTGATTGCGAGTGTGCATGGTTGTTTGTCCACATGTGGCCGTAAGATGGACTAGTGACCTGTCCAGGATGGACCACTGTCTTTCACCCGTAGAGACCTGGGATAGACTCCAGCAGATCCCTGGGTTAGGGTTAAACAGGTTAAACAGGCATAGATGATGGATGGATGGATGGATGCATGGATGGATGGATGGCTGGATGAATGCATTGATGGATGGATGCATGGATGGATGGATGCATGGATGGATGGATGCATGGATGGGTGGATAGATGGATGGATGGATGGATGGATGGATGGATGGATGGATGGATGGATGGATGGATGCATGGATGGATGGATGGATGGATGGATGGATGGATGGATGGATGGATGGATGGATGGATGGATGGATGGAGGCATGGAGGCATGGATGGATGGATGGATGGATGGATGGATGGATTGGATGGATGGATGGATGCATGGATGATGGATGGATGGATGGATGGATGGATGGCATGGATGGATGGATGGATGGATGGATGGATGCATGGATGGATGGATGGATGGATGGATGGATGGATGGCATGGATGATGGATGGAGGATGGATGGATGGATGGATGGATGGCATGGATGGATGGATGGATGGATGGATGGATGGATGGATGGATGGATGGATGGATGGATGGATGCATGGATGGATGGATGGATGGATGCATGGATGGATGGCATGGATGGATGGATGGATGGATGGATGGATGGATGGATGGATGGATGGATGGATGGATGGATGGATGGATGGATGGATGGATGGATGGATGGATGGATGGATGGATGGATGGATGGATGGATGGATGGATGGATGGATGGATGCATGGATGGATGGAGGGATGGATGCATGGATGGATGGATGGTTCTGAGCCCATCAGAGAGGAAAGATATATAGAAAAATAAGCAAATATTGAGGAACCAGTTGCACGTTGGATTTTTTCACCCTAGAGGGAGCTGTTGACTCATAATGAAGTAATTCCCAATTTAACAAGTCAGTTATATATTCTACTGAAAAATAATAAATACTTGATTCTCACATTTAAAATCATTACTGATTAACATTTATAGTTTGTTAGCAAAACACCAGCAATGTTCTGTGGAATCTAATAAAATCATTCAATCATCATAATCAGATTGATATCTTAGAAGTTTCAGTTACTTGATTTTATACGATGTAATCCTTAGTCCTTAGTCAGTGCCAATAAATGTGAACCATGTAGCAAAAACTCAACAACATAAAACACACAGAAGGACAACAGCCGTTTCTTTGGAGATGTTCTTCCTGACAGCCTTCAGGATGTGGGGTCTCTGCTGCACCTTCCTCACCAGTTCTGTGGCCTCAGCCCCCCACGTCAGGGAGGAGGCTCGACACACAGCCCTGAGGAGTCCCGGTGCTGAGTCTGAGGGCTGTGGAGGCCAACTCTGACCCACCACAGGAGGTCCTTGATCCAAAGGCAGGTGGGGTGTGGCAGTAGTCCCAGGAGTGACATGACGCTGCCTCATTGGCACCGGGGTGAGCAGTACTGGCCTGTAGTCATGAAGGGGGCCGGAGGACTACAGTGGAAGACTTGAGATGGTTCGGGACGATGGACTGGGACAGGGACTGGTCAAAGATCCTGGTGAAGGCCCCAGCCAGCTGGTCTTCAGACCCAAAGCCCTCAGCATGCCCCTCCCCCCACCCTGCTCCAGCTGGAGGGAGAAGTTGCTGTTTGATGTTGTTTGTTGCATCCTTTTGCCTCCGTTCATTCATTTCAGGATGGAGTGAGAGGCAGGTAAGTGGGAGGCAGGTAAGTGGAAGGGTTAAGGTTTTGTATTGAGTTATACCTCGATGACCCTTCCAACTGTCCAATGACCAAAACCATTCAGGGTTTAGGGTCGGGTTGGTTTTTAAGGACTGGACCTTGTATATCACTACTGTGGGTCCAGTGCTCTGGAAACAGGGATCTGCCCACTGTCACATCCCCCAAGACCTATATATGCATTTATAGATTTATTATATTTGGGTATCGTAATAATAAAAAGAAATACTAGAATCTGTTCCAATCTACCAAGAAAGAAATTTCCAAATGAATTGGATAAAACAGAATTAAACAAAAATGAACAAATAAGTATGCAATGAAATATGACAATATATTATAAAGTAGATGATATCATTTCTATTATTATAACATTACTACTGATTGGTAAATAAGAATGATACAAAGTGCAATAAATATCAATAAATCTTCCACACATTTTTTTTTTCATTTTTCAAAAGTAGAGAAAGAGAATGAGAGACTCCAGTCTTCCCAATAGTTTCCTTAAAGGAAACTTTTTATTATGATGGAAGGAAAGAAAGTGGCATATTTAATGGAGGTTTTCAGTGTGTCCGTCCATATGTCCCTGTGTCCAGGCAGGACTGGTCTCCGGTCCACCAACAGCTCGATGCCGTGATGCTGGAAATGTTGACTGGGAGGCTCGAAGTTGCAAAAGTGTCATTTGAAAAGAGTAAGTAAGCGTTTTACTCATGTTACTGACGTATGACTACTGGCCTGGCAGTAAATGCAGAGTAGTAAATCTTGTGTAAAGAGACCGGGGTGACCTGTTCTTGGGGCTCCGGCGCCCTCCTGTGGACAGAAGATGAATTGCTGCTGTTTAAAAGCCCAGCAGTGTTTTTCCTCTGTTTTGTGTTTTGTGTTTGTTCAGGTTTCTCTTTAATTTTTTTGATAATTTTGTAGATTCAGATGTATAAAAATAAATATATAAAGTACTGTGTGTTCTATTAAGTTCTCTACTCTTCTCCCTGTGATTCCTGGTTCTCCTGTCGGGGAGCAAGATCGTTCAAGGGGTTGATTGTAAAAGTGGTGAGAGTAACTCCCCTGAGGTTTAGGTTCAGACACTGGAAATACTGGAAACCCATGTGGAGTCGTTTGCATCCCAGTGTCTCCCTGACAGTGTCTACAGTCCAGTGAATGTGGTTCCTTCCAGGATGAAAAAGTTCACCTGGAAGAGCTTTTAAATGAGGTGAGTGGAGATGAAGCTGTTAGTAGATGTTGTTGTTGTTCTTTTGGGTCAGGGATGTGTAGAAGGCAGATCCAGCCTCCATTAAATGAAACAGGTGGTGTTCCTTCTTTGGTCATCCATTGGTGGGAAACACAGAGTTAAAAGGTCCGAAGGTCCACCACATAACTGTGTTCACTAGCAGCTGCTCGTAGACCTGTCATGTATTAAAATTAGGGCTGGGAAACGATTAAAATTTTTAATTGTGATTAATCCCATTATTTCCCTGATTAATCACGATTAATTGCATTGTAAACGGAAAATCAAATAATGAATTCAAAAGTAGTGTAAAGGTCACTTTTATTTAAATGTTCTGCTGCCATATGAACTAAAGTGTCATAACATTTGTTGTTCAAACACTTTTAACATCAGCACTTGTCAGTAACACATATTTAGTGTCAATGTCATCTTAAAAAAATGTAAAATAAAATAAAGCTTATGACCACTGCCAGGGCATTAATGTCACACAGTTTTTTTTAAAATAAAAAATAAAAAAAAGTCTACCAACAAAATCTTAACAATCTAGAGGCCACAATCAGAACATTAAAACAGGTAAATTCTGAGGTAACAGCAGAAACTTTTCAATTACAAACACTACAAACACGCATGCAGAGAAAAACCAGACTTTTTCTTTTGTTGTTGTTAGCGTGTTAGCTGCTAATTACGAGCCAAAAATAGCACAATGTTTCACTACCGTTCAGAGACCAGAGGCTGTTATGGGAAACAGAAAGACCACAATTGAGCCTTTGTCTTGTTTCACTGCAGCGCCTCGCTACCTTCTTGGGGTTTTTAAAACATGTTTTAAACACATTATTTAGGCTTATTTTCGGGGGGGCGGCGCCAGTCCCCATTAACCGCAAAAAATAAGGGATCACTGTATAGTGCTGGGCTGTATACCGGTTCATACTGAATACCGGTGTTTATTTTTCTTATGATATGAATGTTTCATATACCGTAATACCGGTGAGTATGTACTGTAGCGTACCCAACGTTGGGAACGTAAGTGCCGCAGAACATTGTTTGACAGGGGACTGTTTTGCAGTTGCACTGGAGGAACAACACGCTACTAGTTTCTGGTTAAACGGTGATGGATGCTAACAGCGAAAGTCCTGAAGTGGAAGCTCCAGAACGGCAACATGAGACTGAGGAACTTCTTCCTAAACGAGGAGCCGTGTCTGTCGTGTGGAAGTTCTTTGGATTTAAAATAGACGACGTCCAACAAACTACAATAATCTGCAAATGTTGCCGAGCTAAAGTTGTAGCCGCGGGAGGCTACACCAGCAATCTGCTGCTTTATATGCTGCTACAGGATAATCCTTTTTTTTTTTTTCAAAACTTGAATATTGCAAGTTGCATACTTCGTTTACTATCTATTTGTTGAAATATCTCCAACGTTGTTTACATTGTGTAGTTAATGTTGATTTTTTTTTTACAAAATGTTTTTTCAAGTTGTTTGCAAATTTTGAAAAATAAAAGGGTTCTGTATTTTAACTGCAACAATCATCATTCTGATTCCTTCACTTAATCAGAATAACGAGTGCCACCTCTTTGTAAATAGCATAATTTTGTGAGGCCATGCAAACCTGTATTAATACTAGGTGTAGATATGAATGTTTTTCTACAATATTCACTCCTCATGACAGTAAAATAGCTCATTCTAAGACAATTTACTGCAGCAATTCCTCTAAATGATTAGAAAATGTGGTTAACACCCAGTTGTGCCTTCAAAAAAAAATACTGTGATATACCGTGAAACCGATATAATTTTGAAAAATACTGTGATTTAAAATTTTTGGTCATACCACCCAGCACTATCACTGTATTTAATTAAGCATTTGAAATATTTAAAAAGGCTTTTTTTGTACATAGTTCTACACAAACAACAGATTATATAAAATACAAAAACATGAATTTATTGGTATCAATATCTGTGTCGGCTTAGCGGAAGCCGTTTATGATCAGTCATGGGTGTTGGCTTAAACTCTTAATATCATGTGTCCTTATCGTTTTTATTGTTTTTGCTATCCATTTCTGTCATAAAAAGTTCCCTCATTTAAAAAAAAAAAAACCTAAAGTGAAACTAAAACAAACTAGTCTCAGGTCCACTTTTCACAAAATTCAGGGCAGTTCAGCTTTAGACTAAAACTGCGTTTTTGACATTTGCATTTTTCAAATCCTTTTGAGGTAAAACCCTAAATAAGTTTGCTGGTGCAGCCCAGGAGTTAGTTTTTGGTCTGCAGCTGACGTGGCATCAGTCCAAACTTAACAAAAGTTGGTGTTGTGAAAGGGAATGGAATCCTCTGAAAGGACACCAAATTTCATGATGTTTTGTCCCCCCTTCCAGCAGCAGCTGTTCAAGGACCCATCTATGGACTCATTCCTCCATCTGTGGACTCATTCCTCCATCTGTGGACTCGTTCCTCCATCTGTGGACTCGTTCCTCCATCTGTGGACTCGTTCCTTCCATCTGTGGACTCTTTCCTCCATCTGTGGACTCGTTCCTCCATCTGTGGACTCGTTCCTCCATCTGTGGACTCATTCCTTCCATCTGTGGACTCGTTCCTCCATCTGTGGACTCGTTCCTCCATCTGTGGACTCGTTCCTCCATCCCTCCATCTGTGGACTCGTTCCTTCCATCTGTGGACTCGTTTCCTCCATCTGTGGACTCTTCCTCCTCCTCCATCTGTGGACTCGTTCCTCCTCCATCTGTGGACTCGTTCCTCCATCTGTGGACTCGTTCCTCCATTCCTTCCATCTGTGGACTCGTTCCTCCATCTGTGGGACTCGTTCCTCCATCTGTGGACTCGTTCCTCCATCTATAGACTCGTTCCTCCGTCTGTGGACTCGTTCTCGTTCCTCCATCTGTGGACTCGTTACTCTTTTCCTCTCCTCCATCTGTGGACTCGTTCCTTCCATCTGTGGACTCTTTCCTCCTCCATCTGTGGACTCGTTCCTCCATCTGTGGACTCGTTCCTCGTTCCTCCATCTGTGGACTCGTTCCTTCCTCTGTGGACTCGTTCCTCCATCTGTGGACTCGTTTCTCCATCTGTGGACTCGTTCCTTCCATCTGTGGACTCTTTCCTCCATCTATGGACTCATTCCTCCATATGTGGACTCGTTCCTCCATCTGTGGACTCGTTCCTCCATCTGTGGACTCGTTCCTCCATCTGTGGACTCGTTCCTTCCATCTGTGGACTCTTTCCTCCATCTGTGGACTCGTTCCTCCATCTGTGGACTCTTTCCTCCATCTGTGGACTCGTTCCTCCATCTGTGGACTCGTTCCTTCCATCTGTGGACTCGTTCCTCCATCTGTGGACTCATTCCTCCATCTGTGGACTCGTTCCTTCCATCTGTGGACTCCTTCCTTCCATCTGTGGACTCGTTCCTCCATCTGTGGACTCGTTCCTTCCATCTGTGGACTCTTTCCTCCATCTGTGGACTCGTTCCTCCATCTGTGGACTCTTTCCTCCATCTGTGGACTCGTTCCTCCATCTGTGGACTCGTTCCTTCCATCTGTGGACTCGTTCCTTCCATCTGTGGACTCCTTCCTTCCATCTGTGGACTCTTTCCTCCATTTGTGGACTCGTTCCTTCCGTCTGTGGACTCGTTCCTCCGTCTGTGATCTTGTTCCTCCATCTGTGGACTCGTTCCTTCATCTGTGGACTCGTTCCTCCATCTGTGGACTCGTTCCTCCATCTATAGACTCGTTCCTCCGTCTGTGGACTCGTTCCTCCATCTGTGGACCCAATAGTTAGTTTTTTGTCTGCAGCTGATGTCGCAACAGTCCAAACTTAACAAAAGTTGTTGTTGTGGAAGAAGACGGCGTCCTCTGGAAGGACACCAAATTCCATGATGTTTTGTCCATAGGGGGCGCTACAGTAAACACGTGTCAATATCTCAAGAGCCAACTGAGATAAAACCCTTTTATTTGGGATCCTTACAGGAGGCGTCAGCAGCATCTAAAGTGACTGCAGAGACGTTTGGACTTGCAGCCGTTTTAAATTATTTTTTTAGCGTATTTTGGGGGAACTGGTGACTCTCAGCAAACTGAACCACTTTTTTTTGTTTTCTTTCCCCTCTGATTGGTAGCTGGACAGTCTGTCTCCAAAACTGCTCTAATCCTCTTAAATAAAACAGAGCTCTCATCCAATCCCCTGAGCCGGTCCATCCTCTCCCTGCCCCCTTCTCTCTCTCTCTCTCTCTCTCTCTCTCTCTCTCTGTCGTCCATGTGGTAGAGGAGTTTTTAATCCAGCTGGATTATGCTGTAAATTGGACAACAGTAGAGACGAGCAAAATCTTAGCAGACTGCTGCATTTATGACTCCCAAACCTCTCCAGCGTGGATAAATCTGACTAATTCACTGTCTGTGAGGAAAAACCTGCCAGAAGCATGAAGAGCCTGAAGAAACAGGCGAGAGATGAAACCTCTAGTTGTTTTCTCCTCCACTCTGTGTGACTGATTTTCTTTTTTTTTAAATTTGCATCAACATTCTTCAGCTTCTCCTGGTCGGCTCTTGGAATCTTCTGGAGGTTTCCCTTGGAAAGATGGGAGGCGAAAACAAGAACCTGAGAGAAGAGTTTAGCTGCAGGAAACGTTTATTCAGACGATCTGGAAAAAAACTGACGGTTTAAACGCCGTTAACTCCAAATGCTGCTGTTTTCCGCCTGTAGCCAACATGAGGAAGATGCTTCGTTCAGAACTTTAACGCTCCTCATGAACTCGCAGACCTCGTTGCATTTTGTGAAACTGCCTTCAGGATTTTGTACCACGAGCTGCAAGGAGTTTCAGTAAATCAGGATAGAAAGAGGAGCAGGTGGGATGAGGAATCCTGAGGATTCTGGGATTTTTCTTCCTGTGCGTCGTGGCAGAGGGTCAGATGAAGATCCCACCAGAGACGTAAGTATCTTTTGGGTCTCAGGTGCTTCAACAGTTTCCTGATTCAGTATCCAGTCTAATCTCAAACTAAAAGGGTCGGCTTCTTGTGCTTTTAGCATTTCGCCAGCTGCGTCATTTTAGAAGCGTTTCTCCAAAGATCACCCTGAAACGTTGCGTTTCACTGCAGGTGCAACGGCCTTCAGAAGAAATCATGAACTTCTCTGAGCTCAGCAGGTGTTTTAGAGGTAATCGGAGTTCAAACGTTTATGGTTTAATGACACCTTCGTGGCTGAAAAGGGGGCGTAAAAATGAAACGATAGCAGCAGGGAGCTCATCCGTAGAGCTCCTGCTGTTATATCCAGTTAATCTAATCCAGCGGTGCGCAAACTGTGGTACGCGTACCACTGGTGGTACGCCAGCGCTCTCTGGTGGTACGCGGGGGAACGTCATGACTTAAATACAACGTTTCAAATTAAATTCAGGTAACAATAAATAACCAAAATAAGGAATAAACATCTCTCCTGTGTGTTTAAAGCTAATTGAGAAGGTATATATGGCTATATTTTAAAACTGGTCATCATGGTGGTACTCAGAGAGCTCAATAGTCTCTCAGGTGGTACGCAGCATTAAAAGTTTGAGAACCTCTAATCTAGATCTAATAAGACTTTAAAGCAGATGAAAACATGTTTGAGAATGAGAATGCGTTTATTCTCCGTAGGCATGGAGGAGTAAAGAACGTTCTAGTAATGAGACGCCGGTGGAGAAGTGGCTTTTTAAACAAAAAGGTTACACTTGGGAGAAATATGGAGGATGACAGCTCTATAGAAAACAGATATAATGGACCTTGTAGCCACACTCATCAAATTGTGCTTCAGTTATGTAAGCTGGATGTCCCGAGGGAATTAACTGTGTGGGTCATCAGGCTGAGGTTCGTCCCCCTGGATTTGTTGCTCTCCTTTCAGAGTCAGGATGGGGGGTTAGGTTACGCTGCGTTCTGATGGATGTGAAGTCCCTGCAGGTGATTGTGAAGTCTAACCGCTGGTTCAGTAGCTCTTTCCTACCCTGCTTTCAGCTCGAACAGCCCCTCTGGTTGGAGCTCACTTTCCAAAAACGCCACGCTTCCTCAAATCTAAAACGTGCACGTGTGCTGTGAATAAAAAGCATAACGGCGCAGCGATGGACCGCTCCACCGCCAGACCCGTGACGGCCTCCAGACCCTGACCCGTTTGCTGTAACTGGTAGTGATCTCGTGCAGAACGAGCTGCTGGCTTTGTGCCAGTCGCACATCGTCAGCGCTTTCTTTTTAATTTTGTGGTAAATTATCCACTTAATAGATCAACTACAAGTCTCAACGTACAAGTTGCTCATCATGGATGTCTTGAGTCTGGCCTGAGCATCCCGTAAATAAAAGGACAGTTTTCATGCTAACATTTAAACCACTTACTGCACAGCAGGACACATATTTTTGCAAATATGTTAAATATGAACCCTGAATGTGAAAGGAGAGCAGAGTTAACAGGAACGGACCGTTTGCAGATCATGTTTCTGTTGATTTTATGACTGAAAGAAAAATGTTCTTCTCTTGTGTGATGCAGTACTGTTTTACAGCAGCTCTTCACCTTTACAGGTGAACTCATTCACCATCCCCCAGTCACCTGTATGACGCTGTACGTAGAGATGAGCGATTTTATCGATTCTGCGATATATATCGATTTTTTATTTCCCCAGAGAGTATCGATTTTTCCGTTGCAGGTATCGATATTTTAAACTTCTTCCAAAACCCCCGTGTCCCACCTTTAAAAGCTTGCAAGTAACAATTTGTACTGTTTAAATAAATGAAACTATTTTTCTCAACAAATCTTTTATTCATTTTGTCCAGCATTTGCAAGCTGCCTGTCAGCCATATAATGTGTAATTAATGCTTTCAGTTCAATTGACCTTTTGGTAAGCACTGCCCCCTCCCTAGTTACTGTTGCTAGGTCGGACAAACTTTCTGCTCCTGCGTTAAGGACTGTGTTAATTCGCTATTTTTCTGATGTGTATCATTAGTGTTAATATTATACTATAATAACTCCATGGTGAAATATTGCTGCTGGGGACCTGCAACAGTGACTCGAGGTGTCCAGAACATTTGGAGGAGACATTTTTATTCCCTTTAACAAGATAAAACAAACGCTGGAAATCTGCAGGCTTTGGTTCAGTTATGTGTCCGTCCACAACTGAACGTGGGGAAAGTTACAAAACACACCTACATTTACTCCAAGGTAAGTTAGCTTTGTTTATTAGATGATTATTTAACCACCGTTTAGTAAAAGTAAAATATGATTTAGCAGCAAGGGAGGGTGATGAGTTCTCTGTTAGCATTAGCTCTGGTCCATAGGTTCTGTCCCTCACCAGAGCTATGTTAACATGAAACAGTCGCAGCATTGTATTAATATAATTAATAAAGTGACGTTAACATCACTAGCCTCACCTTATACCTAACAAAATAAATATCCAGGGCCATATATATTTGTATACAACAAGGCAGGCTTATAGCTGGCTAGCGAGCTCTGGTCCATAGTGGAGAAGTCATTGACAAGACCAGAGCTAATGCTAACAGAGAACTCATCACTCTCCCTGCTGCTAAATCATATTAGTTTTACTAAACGGTGGTTAAATCAATCATCTAATAAACAAAGTAAATTTACCTTGGAATACATGTAGGTGTGTTTTGTAACTTTCTCCACGGTCATTTGCTTGTGTGGACGAACACAACTGAACCCACAGCCTGCATTTTCGGCTTGGGAAAGAGAATAAAAATGTCCCTCCAAACGTTCTGGACACCTCGAGTCACTGTTGCAGGTCCCCAGCAGCAATATTTCACCATGGAGTTATTATAGTATAATATTAACACCAATGATACACATCAGAAAAATAGCGAATTAACACAGTCCTTAACGGAGGAGCTGCAAGTTTGTCTGACCTAACAACAGTAATTAGTAATTAATTCAAACAGTCATTGTAACACTCATAAGATGTCACCAAAATCACTTTGTCCCTTTAAAATCTTTCAGAAAATTATGTAAATGTATTGTCGGATGAATACCGATATATATCGTATCGTGAGCCGAATATCGTGTATCATATCGTATCGCGATATTAATGTATCGCTACAGCTCTAGCTGTGTGTATGTTGCTCGTTCCTTGGCCGCATTTGACTAAAACCTACATTACATTTATTTTGGATGCCTTCTGTTCGACAGCTTGTTTTAGCACCGGAAAAAAAAAAAGAAAAAGTTGCGCGAGCCATCCAAAGGTCCCGAGATCACTGCTCCTCCGTGAAGTCGAGGCCGGTCTGCGTATCAGGGTCTCGCTTTGTGACCGTGTGGTGCAGATGTCTGCATCTGTGTGGAGTAAAATTGACAGCCGGAATGTAAAGTAACCTGCCAAAATTAAAGAATGTGAGAAAACGTGACTTTATCACGTAACAACTATGTTAACAAAAACGTATTTCTGAAGTTGTGAAGCAAGAATATACTGAGAACAGGATTAATGGCAGCGTCTGGACTACGAGATCTCCTGCATCCATCAGACATGTAAGGGAATACCCATTGTTGTTCCTCCTTAATTGGTCTGAGAGTATAGCCAGATGTTTGTCTTTATTGCTGGTTTTAATCTCTCGGGCAGAGTTGTGTGCGATAATCACATCTCCTGCCATATGGAGAGCTGACCACTTGGATCTGGATATCCAGCGCTGTTCCAATTCTGGTTGAAAGAGCCAGGCTGCACAACACAGACAAGAAAAGCGCTCCAAGAATCTCAGTCATCATGGACGTTTGACGTCTGTGCGCCATAGCGGTCCAGCGCCGTCCCTGAATGCTAAAACGCCAGCTGCTAGCATCAAATCGTTCAGCGTTAGGGTCACAGCAGGCTACGTATGTGCTGTCATCATGGGACGTTTTAAATGATGCGTGTATCTGGATACAAAAGCATGACATTTTTCATGACTGTTTGCAAACACAGCACTCAAATTTGACTAAATAATAATGAGAGTAAAGGTGGGGCGTGTCCCAAAGGAGCGGGGCATGAAAAGAAACGGCCTGAGATATGAATGTTCCCCTTTTGCTTCTCCAGCTGCAGAGATCTAGTTGGGCCCGTAGCGTTGTCACCTGCCTCAAAATCAAAGACAAACAGAAAAACCCATATTTATAGTGTGTTACTGATTCATCAGGATCATTACACGGTCCAGAAACATGCACCGTGCACTCACAAAAACAATAACTTTAACAAGAACACCTGACTGGATTTAGCCTTCTTGGAGAAGACTGAATGTCTTCACTGTAAAAAAAAAAAAAACGTAATAAAAACAGTAATTTTCCGGCAGCTGGGGCGCCAGAATAATACAGAAAATTACTTTCTCATAAAAATACAGTTGTTTTTTCATTATTAGAAACACAGTTTGTAGTTGTAAGATTTTGCCTTATATTTGGGTTATTTTTAACATTTAATTAGAAACATTTTCACATTTTAAAACAATTAAATTACCTAGAAATATGGTAAGTAAATGCTGTATTGCGAATAATAATGCTTAAATTTACAGAAATGTGCTGTTATTAATTGGTTTCAATGACATTATTTTATGTAAAGAAGTTGTATAAAATACGTTCAGGTTCACTTCCGCTATAGTCACAATTAAACCTATGTTCAAATGCACAGTATAACATGCAAGAAATTACTCGTCTAACAATTTCACGTTAAGCAATGTGGCTTGAATGAATCCTATAAGACTGAAAACATTACAGCTGCCTCTGTGAGGCAGGGACGGAGGGGAGGAAACCACAGCCGTTTAGGGAGCCATCTTGGCTCTGGGTAGCTTGGGTAGCCATCCTCCAGTAAGCTGTTATGGACGGGAGCAGGGGCTTCACGTGGCAGTAAAATGTTCTTCCTTTGAGCCGCCCAGCTGATAATGTCTGGGAGATCCTGGAAAAGTGCTCTTGTCCAGCAGAGCTTTGTTTTTGCCACTTATCTCCAAGTCCGTCATGGGAGGGAGGGTGCGGTGTCCTTTTTGTGACATGTGACATCATGTTCAACTTTCAGCACAGCTGAGGATTAAACTCAAAATCCTTTGGTTCAATAGTAACTCCAGTCTATTTATGGGACTTCTGGTTGTTTAGGGGCGCTCATGAGATTGGACAAAATAGATGGGTGCCAATAGAGCGGTAACCAAATTTAAAAAAAAAAGAAAAAGTGGGGCTAGATTTCTCTCTCTCTCTCTCTCTCTCTCTCTCTCTCTCTCTCAATTTTCCTTGTGGTTTTACAGCAGAGGATTGAAACAAATAAGATGTTTTACGTTACATGGCTTTATTGGACTGAAAAATACCATAAAAATACTATAAACTACTATACTACCTCATACAGCCCCCAGTGGTTTTATGGAAGCCATCAGGGCTCAGTCCAGAGCCCACTCACATGGTTGTTGAATTAGAAATTCCCCTCAGATTAATTTACTTTGAGCTCTCACGTCAGAGATCCTGCTGTGAATTTGAGTCTCCAGTCAGAATAGCTGCTGCTGGAAAAAGAACAAACACACATTGTCACTTTTTCATTCCGTGCCAATAACCCACTGAAATTGTTGCTTTTGTCCCAATCCAGTTGTAAATTATTATTTTAGCCATGAAGCCTCGTTCACTTCCGTTCATGGAAGAGAGCTGACCCCTGTGATGAATTTAATGGTTCTGTTTTTATTGTTAGGATTAATAGAAAGTGAAATATATGTTTTATACCACAGCTAAATTACATGCTGTTTTGTGAGAAAATTTACCAAGGCCCGGAGTGGTCGGCTGTACAAAATGAAACACACATACTTGCTTTTTTGCTAGAACAATATATGTGAATATTTTGTATACATTGCACATAGAAGACACATAATTGCTCTTTTGCTAAAATAAATGTGTCAGTTTATTCCCCACAAAAATAGCATCACTGACAGTTCATCAGGGTTAGGCCTTATAATCACTCTTACCTCGACCTCGACACAAAGCTGGAGAGCCGAACAGCTTGGCAGAGTTAGCCTTTTAACCCGGCTGGGCGTCCGTACGAAGACCCGCAGCTGACTCTACCTGAACTTCCGGGCTCCCCGTCTTTATAGCCTTTTAACAACGTTCGAGCTTGGAAGGAGGGAGGGGCCCATCCACTCCCCGCAAGCTCACACACTTTGTCTGGCGTCCTGCCATGGGACTCGGTCCCACGGGAACTAAGTGCCATGCGAACAAACATCTCTCCCCAGTTACATTTGTTGATAAATACTAAGCAGGTGCAGAATTGATATGAAAGAGTCGAATCAGGACATTCTCAGGACACAGAGTTTCCACCTCTGGCCTGAGAACGTCCTGATCCAAAAAAGGTGCATAATCAGCAGTAATACATGGGCATAATTGATAATACATGAGCATAATTGATATAAAGAGTTGAATTCAGGGCATTTCAGGACACAAAAATATATTTTTCCTTTCACATGCCTACAGATAATGCAGTTAGCCAGGCGTGTGTTTAGTCATGTTAAATGCTGCTTCCTTCGATAAAATATGTTGATCACAGACTCCAGCTTATTTCTACGTACGCATGTACGTCTGTGTCTGTGTGAGGATTAATGTCCAGAACAGATGGACCGATTCATCAGCTCGTGTTGAGGAAAGGCACTCATGGGCTTCGCCTACTTCACAGTCCACCGGCTGGGAGACGAGGTTTAATCCTGGTCACCGTCTTTTTTCCCGTGTCGAACAGCGACGAGAGCTGCGCTAACTTGTCGAGGGAGTTTGTGCTGAGCGGACAGTTCCCTGCCAGGACTCAGATGAAGGACAGATTATCTAAATCTCTTTCATCAGTGTCATTTTTAAGGGTTTTTTTTTTTTTTCCTGCTGCAACACAACACTTGTCAGCATGGTGTTGTCATAGCAACGAGCGGCCACGATCACCAAAGCAATCAACAGGCCCAATATACATTACATCCACTCAGCTTAGCGGTTTATAAAGTAATACACTGAGACAGAATGGTGACATCAGTGAGACCATCATGTCTGTTTCTGTGTCAGCTGTTGATAGTAATACTACGCTATATTTAGTACTCTGACTAGACTACACATTAATCCCAAAGCAGTTCATGTAACATTGTTTTATTTTTTTTTACAAGAGTAAATGACATATTATTCCTGAAAAGCCACTGGATAGTTTTTTTTTTTTTTCTGCTACGTGCATACCGTATTTTCCGGGCCAAACGTTTTTTAGTAGTTTGTCTGATCCTGTGACTTATATGATGAAGAGACTTCAGGACATCATCTACACTCACGACAACTGAACACTCATACTGGAAAAATTACAAGAGTAAACCATAAAGACTGAGAGAAACACAATATGACACCAAAAAGAAAAATCTCTACTGCAGAATTTAATCTGAAGATGATCAAATCTGCAGCTGAATACATTAATGGAGCAGCAGAAGGTTTTAGAGTGATGAGAAACTAGTCAGAGACTGAAGAAAAGCAGAGGAACCTCTGACAGCTATGAACCAATCAGAGAAGGAGAACCAGGACTGAAAGATGGACAGAGATGGAGGAAAACCACAGATGGAGGAACGAGTCCACAGACGGAGGGACGAGTCCACAGACGGAGGAACGAGATCACAGCTGGAGGAACGAGTCCACAGATGGAGGAACAAGTCCACAGATGGAGGAATGAGTCCACAGACGGAGGAACCACAGAGTCCACAGATGGAGGAACGAGTCCACTGACGGAGAACGAGTCCACAGATGGAGAACGAGTCCACAGACGGAGGAAAGCGAGTCTATAGATGGAGGAACGAGAGTCCACAGATGGAGGAACGAGTCCACAGATGGAGGAACGAGTCCACAGAGGAGGAACGAGTCCACAGACGGATGGAGGAACGAGTCGAGTCCACAGATGGAGGAACGAGTCCACAGACGGAGGAACGAGTCCACAGATCCACAGGAGGAACGAGACACGAGTCCACAGACGGAGGAACGAGTCCACAGATGGAGGAACGAGTCCACAGACGGAGGAACGAGTCCACAGACGAGGAACGAGTCCACAGGGAGGAACGAGTCCACAGACGGAGGAACGAGTCCACAGATGGAAGGAACGAGTCCACAGACGGAGGAACGAGAAGAGTCCACAGATGGAGGAAAAGACACAGAGGAGGAATCCAGATCCACAGATGGAGGAATGAGTCCACAGATGGAGGAACAAGTCCACAGATGGAGGAACGAGTCTATAGATGGAGGAAAGGAGTCCACAGATGGAGGAATGAGTCCACAGATCCACAGATGGAGGAACGAGTCCACAGATGGAGGAACGAGTCCACAGATGAGAGGAACGAGGAAGGAGTCCACAGATGGAGGAACAGAGATCCACAGATGGAGGAATGAGGAATCCACAGATGGAGGAACGAGTCCACAGATGGAGGAACGAGTCCACAGACGGAGGAACGAGTCCACAGACGGAGGAACGAGTCCACAGACGGAGGAACGAGTCCACAGACGGAGGAACGAGTCCACAGATTGAAGGAATGAGTCCACAGATGGAAGGAACGAGTCCACAGATGGAGGAACGAGTCCACAGATGGAGGAACGAGTCCACAGATGGAAGGAACGAGTCCACAGATGGAGGAATGTGTCCACAGGTGGGTCCTTAAACAGCTGCTGCTGGAAGGGGCTCATCAAAACGATGCTATTGTCACCTGCTCTTATGGCCCAATGCAACTACATGTTATTTTCCTCTTCACAATGTATTTTCTGACAGATGCGACAAATACTCCATGTGAACATGTGAATATACTCTATTTTTATGTTTAACCATCAGCAACTCCTAAACAACTTTTACGCTTAAAGATTTACCAGTTCAGGCAAATCAGCCGCCAGCGTTGTCACAGATCATAAAACGCTGCAGACATGTGTATCCAGGTTCATGAGTGAGTTTCTTAAAGCTGTGCTGCCCCACAAACGCAGGTTCAACTTAGTCGTTTCAACAGTTATCAAAGGGGTCTGCCGTGACAATCACAAATCAGAGCACGGATGCAAACGAACAGACATGTTGATCATTTGCAGCCTTTGATTAATCCTGTCTTCCTTTTTGCTTCAGAAGTCACAACTTTGAGCCACAGAATGACATGATACCCAACCGACCATGTTTTAGCACAGTTTGCTCAAGAATTTGCTCAATAATGACTATTACAAGCTCAATACGTTGTATTTTGCAATGTGGACGAGCCTCTGGATCACAATACATCAACATTTTTATTTTTTTTACCTAAAGTCAGGTACCATTTGGTATTGGAGCACCATTGATATCGGTAGCTTTATTCCTGCAGCTTGTTGATGCCTCTCCCTGGGGTGGTTCCCTTCAGTACCACCCCAGTACTCACGAGTATCACTGTTACGTTTATGTTCATCTGTTGTCTTTCTTCTTTTTCAGCGTGCAGCAGTGGGCATCTGTATTCTCCGTTCAGCTTCGAGACTTGACGACCAAATACTCTGGCTCTCTGTTGCTGCAGAAGGTAAATAAAGTTTTTAAAAAAATGATGAAAGATATTCCAACGAATCAGGGTGGCGAGTTCCTTCAAGCCCAACCTTCAGATTTTGATGCACTCAGAAACACACATGATAAAATAAAGATAAAAAAAAAATAAATAAATAAAATGCTTGCACGCAAGGTTTTGCGAAAATTTGTGCATATTTGTGTTTCAGTTCAGGTTGTCAGACAAGCGGCTACTGCGAATGGTCCACACGGTCATGAGTACTGATATGTGAACTGCTGCAGATGTGAGAATAATTTTCAGGTTTTTGAAAATTTCAAAATAGTGGTGGACTTGGAGGGGCAAAGTTTTGAGCACAAATGGTTTCTGAATTAAAACACCCTGTTAACTGATGCTGATGGAAGGGGTTCCTAGATATGTAAAAATAAAAGTTGGCATCACATACAAACTGTTCTGCTCATACAGCACCAACGTTTTGTTGTATAGTGTCAGGAGAAAAAGACTCTGGATCTCATCATCATGATTCACATGAACGGGTCGTTAACGGACTTGTGCAGACCTGGATGACAAGCTGATGATGATCCATATATTAGAATCAGGTGTGCTGAGGCAGGGAAACATCTAAGACACATGTGTCAAACGCAAGGCCTGCGGGCCAAATGTGGCCCGCCTCGTCATTTTATGTGGCCCTTGAGAGCTTGTGCATTATTGGCTTGAATTTTAAACCAATATTTTAAGACTTAAAATAAGCTTATGCCACTTTAAAGCGCATATTGACAATAAACTGCATCTCCCATAATGCATTTCATCATTACCCACAACGATAACAGTATATCACCATGAGCAAGAACTCAAGATGATTTTCAGAACTGATGGACTTGAGAAAAACCTCTACAAACTAGTCCTAACATGTCAAAGAAAAGAAAAATTGATGTAAAAGGAAGGCAGTTTGTATCTCACAGTGAAAAAAACAGTACGTCTTTTGTGTTATGAGGCGGTGTCATTCGTGAAAGAGTATAATCTACGTCGGCATTTTGACAGAAAACATGGAAATAAATACAGAATCCACTATTTAACAATATAATAAGGTGCAGTTTAATATATTTTGATTTACATTGCATTTTGTTACATTCATGCTGTCAATCTGGCCCTTCGAGGGCCACCATGATGCTGATGTGGCCCTCAGTGAAAATGAGTCTGACACCCCTGGTCTAAGACATGCAGGGTTGTTGCTTTCAAGAACAGGAGTTGAAGACCCCTGGTCTAGGTCTTTAAAAGTCTACACAACGTTTTCAGATGTATTCAAAGAGAAACAAGCCTCATCTTACATTTGGGTCAGTTTGGTAAAATCTGGGGACTCGTATCTGATTTTTGAAATCCAAGTGCAGTTAATGCACACAAATCCAAGTCAATAATACCTAAATTAGTACGTCTTCCAGCCAGCTCTGCTGCTCTGCTCCACCAGCTCCTGGTTCTTAACTCACTTCTTCTATTACCTCTTTGATGTGGTCATCCCAGGGGACACTAAGCTCCATCAAGAGTACCCGCTTTGCACCAATGTCAAGACCATGTCTTCTTCTGGACTCCATCAGAATGAACTGGATTAACTGAATCAAAGTGAATTGGACTGATTTAGATTGTCCTTCTTTGGACTATATTGAATTTGTTTTCTGCATAAAGTACATTGAGATAACTTTCATTGCGAGCTGGTAATATACAAATAAGTTGAAACTAAACTGAACTGAAATGAACTGATTGCATAGAGTCCCATTCACCAGCAGGAGCAGATCTACTACAGCCAGTATCTTTCCAAGTCTACCCTTTGCTTTTCACCCCAGTCCCCAGCAGCATCTCCCTGCAGTGGCCGTTATCCCTCCAGCTGGGATCACCCACCCCGCAACAATATAAGCTGCTGCTAATATCGCTGCTTCTCTGCCCTACAGTCTCAGGTCATCCAGCTAAAGGCAGGAGAGCTACATGTTGACTCACTCTTTCCCACCAGGCACTGCCTGGACCAGTGCCAACCCCCACTGCTACTATAATGATCATAGAGCAACCTACCCTCCAAGTCATAGAGACAGTAGGTCATGTGACTCAACAAAGGTAAACAGCTACACCGCACCAACCTTCCTAGCAGCATAATCTCTGCTATGTTGCAGAGCAGAGAGTGTTCAAATTGCCGCTTATATAATGGACATGGACTCATAGATTCCAGCTCCAGCCATCCAGGCATCTTCTCCAAGAACTGTCACTGAAAATGAAGTTTTATTGTGCTGAAAATAAAGCTGGACCATCTTTTTAGTCCCCACAGTTTACCATTTGAACGTTAGAAGTATCTAGTACTTAGGGATCACTGGGTTCTGGATGAAGTCAGACTAATTGTCCAGTCTTGCAGACATTATGGTGAACCCTACGCTTCCACCATGCAGGCCCTGTAGCAGCAATATGGGTAACCCCATCAGTTAGCAAAAAGTGAGACTGCAGCACTTCCCAGCTCCTCTGATCTTAAGGCAGGAGATCTGAAACTCTTCCAGAGCGATACCCTTTGTGTTGAGCTGGTGGGAAAAGCAATGTCCTTGGAATGGCCTGAGGTAATGCAAGCGATGTCAACTGTCCACGTTAGCCGGCTCCTTAGTCAGCTGTCTAAACAACTGATAGACTGCCTCGAGGAGCAGGTCACTGAAGGCTGTAGACTCCGGTTAGAACCTTCAATAAAGTACACAGTTAAAGGTACTTTCACACCAAATGGACTTACCCTGTAAGAGTAATCCTGTCCAGTCACTGCACTTCAGAAGCCACTTGAGAAGCCTCCAGCTGCAATACTTTAGGAAAGTACTTGTACTGCTTTTAATTGGTCTTGATTGTCCCCACCTTATCACTGCCAAAGACCCCATAATGTTTGGCCCCAGAGGTGGGCCTGGCGCTGTTCATAAAGTGCTTGACAGGGCGTTCCATGGTCCAGATGGCCTGGCAGCCTATTCCACCTCATGATGGCTAACTGCTCTCAGGGCAGTGCCAGAAAACCTTGATTAACATGTGCAATGTCACCGGCAGCTTGTCGTACTTCCATTTAGAAATTAACAGCTGGCAGTATGATCCTGTCTGGACCAAGAGGCAGGGAGTATGCTGGAAGCATGGACAGAGAGGATTAAGGTCGGTGACACACTCTGCTAATTCCACACCACTGCTCTGGGTTAAGAATGTGCCACCGTTGAAAACTGCTGCAGAAGCAGTCGTGCTGATATTCTACAAAACACAAACTGGTGAAGGTACCAGCTGGGCTAAAACCAGTGAAGCTGAGATTCAAAAGTTCCTTGTTCAAGGATATGTGACCAGGCTCCGGGCACAGGAGGTGGACGGTTCCAGCAAGTCATGGTTTATCCCTCATCACGTTGTCTACCACGATAGCAAGGACCGTCCACGGTCGCTACCTCAATGAGCAGCTCCTCTTGGACCCAACCTTGGACAGTCAGCCATCAGGGTCCTAGTGAGATTCTGACAAAATACTGTTGCCATCATTGGAGACATTTGGGCAATGTTCAGTTAGACCCAGCTCATACCGGACTACTGTCCATTCTTCATGGAGAAACATGTGAAGTAGGTATGTGAAGCCTGGTCCAGGTGGTGGAGGGAGCTCCCTGAGATGGCAAACATCTCCCTACTATGTAACGACGCACCTGGATGTTGCCACTGAAGATATCTGGAGTGCCTCCAAACAGGCCTACAGTTCAGCAACAAACAGTGATGGAACAGTAGTGATTTCAAGGGGTTTTTTTTGGACAACAACAGTTATTTCTATTATTTTTGTGACAATCGCAGTCATAGACTGACGTAAAGAGATGCTGTAACTCTGGCAGAGAGAAACACTATGATTAATTATTACACAGCCAAGAACACCAACTTAACACATCTAAATAGGTGGAGAACTACCTGTGTGGATGTGGCAAGGGATGCTGGATAGATATGACCTTGCAATCACAGCCACTTCCAGTTTTCAGAGCTTCAGAAGTAGATAAAATTGGAGTTCACTGAATGACTCAGAGCTGGTATGACAACTGGTCCTCATCCAGCAACAGCTAGCTGTCACCTGAGCTATTTAGCATTTTTGGTGAACTTGACCTCTGGGCTGTGAATAATGATGTATTTTTTAGTTTACTCATCTGAATTTAGAATGGATGCATGGACAGTTTCAATCAAAACTAATATAAGATAGTGTTAGTTAACATCAGAGGCGAGCATGAGCAAAGAGCCAAGCTTCTCTTCCTGCTCTCGGCGAAGGTGGACGCTTTCTTTCCCCACCCCCACCCTTATCTGTCATGCTGCTGCTGCTCCTGTCTTGTTGTCTTTTTTTGGAGCTCCGCTTTGCATAATCTTCTAATTTTTAAACCATGGATCTGGTCAGCTGGTCTCTCAATGCAATTGACCAAATTTTCTCGATGAGAAGACAAGAGCGAAGGAGAGCCCTCATGCCTCGATGGGACACAGTCTGGGCTGCAGACTGAGAAAAACGGTGAACAGGAATGTTTGTGTGAGTTTTAATGCACACTTATGCATTAAAGGGTACTGTATGGGTGTGTGTGTTGTTGTGTGTTTGGAGGACACAGAAACAGAAACACAGGCAGGGATCATGGTAAGTGGACCAAGCCCTCTTTAGGATTTGTGACATGCTCTGATTTCAGACATTGATCTAGTAATCTGAGATCAAGGTTTGTCAGAGACAGCTGGCAGTTTCAGCCACCTTGTGGAGTCAGAACGACACGTCTACAAACTAAATCCATCCCATAGGGGTGTAAAGATAAACCGATTTGAATCGGTTATTGGTCCGTGACGTATGAGATCCGAGTGCATCGGTCAATGGAGAACTGGATTGGTAAAAATGCACTACGAACGGTCCGATATCCCATATTTACGGCCATAAATCGGTTTTTTCCTGAGGTCCAGCGACCCAGACCTGCCATTGTTGCCAACGAGTGCTGAACTCTCACGAGACTCCAGTGTTGAGGTTTTACCTGAAAGAGTCGTGACGTCAGCTACGTAGCTGAGAGAGCAGCTAGCAACATGTCAGACAACGCAGATGAAATATACAGCGCTCCTCACCACCGGTAAATGTAGGTAGGAAATGTGAACGTACGCTCGTCTGCCTCGTCCCCGGCGTGGACATCACTAGGTCCTGCTTCTAGTCTCGCTCAGCAACGTAACCTCCGAGTACAATCTGACCTGATTGGTTCTGGGTAGGATTTACTGACCGTCCAAGTGTCATTTAAAGGGCCGATTTCTGAAGTGCTCAGTTTGCTTATTGGGGCAATTATATGATAATTAAATTAAAAAAAATCTCCCGACTCTGACACCCCCTCTCAAAAAAATAGTAAACTCCTCCGATCTACACTACACACGTAGATCACCATTTTTGACTTCAAAATGGCGAATTTCGCCAAAAGGTGAGGAATTTTCATGCCTGAATTATTAGTTATTCAGTGTTTAGAGCTTTTTTGTGATTAAAAAAAAAATTAAGAAAAGCTAATGTTCAGAGTTACAGGCATCAAAAAGACATGTTGAATTTTACATGCTATTTTCTATAACTGCTTACTAAAGTTTTGGATCCATGTATCTTGTTGCCAGTGATGTTTTACTGTTGAAGTTCACGAGTGACTGAATCATTAGTCATTCTGAATTTTTGTCTTTAATAGGCATCTTAATTGTTTCATAACAACTACGTTTATCAGCTTTATGCTCAGTGTATTCTCACATTAGCAGGAATAATTATATTTGTGCCATCTTTATCTTTTATTTTCTGTTATGGGAAAGTAAGAATTGGATTTTAAGTTTGAGCAGAGTTTTGCAAACCTGTGAAGTGAGGCACCAGATTGCGAGTTTTGCGTTTCACTATGTAATGTCAATTATCCTCCCAGGTATATTGTAAAGGCTTAAGTTAATGTCTGAATTTATGTTCAGTAGGCCTGGTGTTCTGTCTCTTGGACATTAAATAAACAAAAGAACACTATTTTGAAATTAAATGTGTTTTCTTTTTCTTCTTAGTAATAAAGCAAAATAAGTAGTCGGGGTTAAATTGTCAATTTTATTGAATTGACATGAACCGAACCATATTGAATCGTACCGAGTCGAATCATTTACTATTTTTTATGAATCGTCCCTGAATCGGATAGTAGCCTGTGAATCGAGATTTGAATCGGATCGTTTTGTGAGTAAAAGATTCACACCCCTACCATCCCATAATAACTAGTGGTTATGTTTGTTTGTCCTCCTGTGAATTCATTAGCATTAATAAAGAATGCATCAGTCCAGTAGGAAGTGTCATTTTAAAATGCATGTAAAAGCTTCAGTCTTACTTCTCATCGTTTGACGAAGTCACCCAGATAATCCAGTAGCAAGTCAAGCTACGTTCAACTGGACTGGAACTGGTCTGTGCGCTCTACACATGCTACAACAGTCTCCAGCCCAGGATTTGACCTGGAAGTAACAGACAATAAAGACAAGGCAAAACTAAAACCACAGGTTGTCAAGTGAGATCAGCGACATAACTCCAAAACAAAGCAAGTAGGGTTTAGAACATTTAGTCTGAACAGTTGAAGCTCTGCTTCTCTGTTAATAATCCATCGTGGTGTCAATGAGAGATCATGTAATGTAGACTGACGGGTATTTGGACTAACGTTCTCCAATTCTCTTAAGGCACCTTCACAATACTCAGTTTTCAACCTGCTTTGCAAGACATCAAACTCACGGACAAAAACCCCTCAGAGCCAAGTTGAGTGAGCCAGTGGTTGATGCTCGCATTCAGAGATGCATCAAAGATGCTCAGTGACACATCACTGAAGTCTCTCAGATAGAAGGCAGGTTGGCTACATAGCCCTCTGAAGTTCTGGAGCTATGATTCCACAACAGGACATGGCTTCAGGTCACTGTGAGGTCAAATTCAATGAAGGGGCAATAGTGAAAAAGCAGAAGCATCGGATCATCGCACAGATCAGGCTTCCACTGTCGGCCCAACTGGTTGACTGTGCTGCTGTCAGATCATTTGGTGTGTGACAGCAATCAGTCACATAGTGTGAACGCCAGAGCAACTTCAAGACTCCACACAAGAAAAACAGCAAGTGTGAAAAGCAAAATGATCCACTGACATTGAAAGTCGTGTCGTCTATTGTAGTTTACTTGGATCAAAGTCATACAGTGGTACCTCTATTTACGAACGTCTCTACACACGAAATTTTTTAGGTTATGAAATGACTCAAAGAGAAAATATTGCCTCTTGTTACGAAAGAAATTTCAGGATACGAAAGGCAAAAATCCAGTAGCGCTGCTACTAGCAGCTCCCAGAGTTTACTGAACATAAACATAGCTGTCGGCTCTGAAAGCGGTGCGTCCGAGCTGCTCTGCCATTGGCTATCGCTTAGCATCTTCCTGGCATCCCATCGGCTAGGAGGGCCCCTTGTCTGTATGAGCGTAACCCAGCAACCAGGTAAACAAACAATTTTTACCTCCGCCAAGGAGGTTATGTTTTTGTTTATCTGTCTGTCTGTGTTCAAGATAACTCAAAAAGTTCTGGATGGATTTTGATGAAATTTTCAGGAGTTGTCGGAAATGGGAAAAGGAAACTTTCGATAATTGTTGCGTTTAGTGGAGGTCTGCGCTCTCCGAGTGCTTTTCTAGTTCTAACATGTATTTCTTACAGGTTTTTATGACATTTCATGTATTATTTATAATTTATTACAAAAAATGATGTTCGAATTTTGGGGGGGTTGGAACGGATTAGGGCATTTACATGGAAAACGCGTCTCTACTTACGAAAGTTTCAGGTTACGAAACTACTTCCAGAACCAATTCATTTCGTAAGTAGAGGTAGCACTGTATTAGTATAGTGGTCAAATAAACTTGAATGGGAACAGTCCTGACCAAAAGTATTAGGTGCTCTATGTTGAATAATAACATTTTTCCATGACAAGATCAAAAATAATTGTAAAAATATGTGTTCGTTTATATGTTTGCAGGTCTTTTAAACCTGATACCACCAGGGTCACTGGGTCAGTTTTAACAATGTGAAGATCTCTGTAAGGTTTCTCTATGTTATTTAACGTTGTGTCACTTGCACCTTTATATGTTTCTTTCAAATAAATACGGAAATCAGATTCTTGGCGCCTAAATGATACAAATGGTACCAAAACTTTCACATGACACACTGGATATCTCTGTTTTCATTTGCAGGACTTTTATTTAAAATAAAAAAAAATAACAAACAAAAAAAGAAAACCTTTCCTGGCACTACCAAATTAAATTAAAACACAAGGCAGAACCTCAGACCCAACCCAGTGATAGACCACCCACCCTGAGGTTTCTAGCCCAGTCCACATGAATGGATGCACATCTGGGCTGAGGACAGTCACATCTGCAGCAGAGGTTGCAGCGTTTGGCCGTTTGCTTCAGTTATTTTGGGCTGTTTGCACAAACTGGAATTAGTTAATGACTTAATCGAGCATTTCTGAGAGTAAATAACCAGACTAGGCCGTCCTTCCTCACATTAGGGTGGCTAATCCACACTGAGCTTCTTGATCCACAAAGTGACCCGATTACCTTAAATATCCTCCTTGTTAAAAAACACAGTCTCAGCAGTGTGATGAGAAAACACTGGCGCGGCAACTTTAAATTAAAAAAAAAAAAAAAGAAGGAAAAATCAAAAGGAACCAGAGCAGATCTAATGACTGCCACAGACCTCGGTGGGAGATCACAACGTTCTCCCAGTGGGCATTACCAGCGATGGTTACATTTGAATATAGTTTAAATATAGTTTTGTGGAGGAAAAAATAACAGAGTCTGTGCTGGGAAAGTATTTGCAGATTACAGTATTACGGGTTTCTTTGTCATGTTTACATGTTTCAGGTCTGAATGTGCCTCCTTCAGTAGCAACAGCTGCATAAAAACTGCCTGTCGTTACTCTGGTTATCTTGGTCCGATATTAAAATCTCTTTGACGATCTGAAACACTTCAGATCTGTGAGGGGTTCATACTGGCTGATTCAGTTTTGGGTCCATTTGGACGCCTGACCAGGGAACCAGCTTCTCCTCTGTGACCCAGGTAGCACAGGTGTGCAATGTTCTGGTGTCCGTGAGGTTTCCCGCTCAACACTGACGCCTGAATTTGTTTCCTCAGAAACTGAAGGACGTGGAGTCCATCATTAAGATCGTGGAGCTGGAAGGAGACGACCTGGTGAAGGACTACTCTGATGAGATCGAACGAATGTTGGGAAGTAAGATGAAGTCCGTGAAGGTGAGGACACGACCCGATCAGCCTTTAATGAGAAGACACGTTTGCCTCACAGCTCAGTAGGGATGGGAATTGATAAGATTTTTCCGATTCCATTATCGATAATGTTTAACGATTCAATTCTTTATCGATTCTCTTATCTCTTATAGACCAGTTTTATTAACATTAATTTTTTTTACTTAGAAGTCACAACCTTACAAATGCAACAGCGAGGTCAAAAGAGGCCCAAAGACTGGATAACGTGTTAACTGTTGTAATATGTAACTGTGCAAATACACAAGAATGTGTAACATTTTACTAACAGATTTTTCCTAATAGAAATAAAAAAAAACCTCCCTTTTAAAAGGATATATGAGCTCACTAAGCACTCAAAAATAATAATAAAGAAAGATAAATACTATCAAATACAACGGAACAGTGCATAGTGCAAATCTGCAAATACTATGAAGAATAGCATAGCGTTAATGTTATAGCGTGTTTTACAAAGAAGCACATAGGCAGCGGGATAGCTACTTACCAGAGTTACCAGAGGTGATCTTAGCTTGGCTACTGCTGCTGGGTTGAGAAGCGCATCAACAACACGACACTCGTTATCGCATGTTGTGTGTTCAAATGTTTCTGCGTGTTAGCCGTGTTCCCTCCCGACGCTGTTATCTCCACTTTACAATGACTGCTAGTTGCCTTGTTGCCATCTTTCTTTGGTGAAGTGAAGCCAAACTTTGGAGCGTTTGAACCTGGTGGGCGCCATTGTTGTTTACAACTGCAATGCGCGTGCTAAACCAACGTAACTTAATCACGTAAGTGCTTTCTGGAATTGACTGTGCGTAACTTGCGTAAATTACGTGAGATTCGTGCTGGTTGGAATCGATAAGAGAATCGCTGGTTAAACTGCCAAACGATTCCATGGAATTGAAACACACGGAACCGTTTCTCTACTGGAACCGGTTCTCTGCAGGAACCTGTTCTCGATTCCCAACCCTACAGCTCAGGGGTTACTGGTCCCAGCTTGACCTTTTTTCTTCAGTTTAAATGTTCTTCCTATGCCTGCGTCTTCTTTATCAGTATTCTCCCACGGTCCAGTATCCCTGTTAGAGTCCAGAAACATCTATCTTAAACTGGTTAAACTGTCCACAGTAGTGACTGTAAGAGGACGTGGATGTTTGTGTGTGTTAGTACATTCCTTGATTTTCTTTTGGATTTTTTCACAACCCCTGACAATCCTCCTGTGCTTGTTTCCTTTTTATTAATTTTATTTCCATTGCGTCAGAGGTTAGCAGAGTCTGCAGAGGATTCTGATCTGTACCATGAATACAACGCTTCGCTGGAGGTCAGTACCTGCGTTTTGTCTTGACGGAGCAACCTGCTGCGATACGGGATATTATTATATTTGCATTTCGTCAGCTTCATCAGCAACAGCGCCGTCTGAATGTGTGTGGATCGGAGAAAACAGCCGGCCAGTTTGCTGCTGAATCTGTAAAAGGATTTGAGCTTTAAAGCTTCAGATGACTCTTGAAATGAGATCAGACCAAGTATCACTTATTCTGTGAGGAAAGTGGGTTGACGCAACACCAAAGCTTCATCCGGAATTAGATAATGTGGCACAGAGACAGTGTCAGCACTTAGAAAATTAGATGTAGATGTAGTACTTCAAGTTTAAACTATTATCAGTTTAAGATGAAATATGCTGATTTATGTGCTGCACATGTAGGTTTTGGAGCTCCATTAACCTTTTTAATCACCTTTTTGTCAAAACGAAGTTGAAACACGTTACTAACAAGCAGCAACCATCCTACTCCCAGACTGTCCCTGTGGAGGAAGTAGATTTTTATTGCAGTTCCCTGACTGACCACCAGGTGCTGCCTCAGAAACAGAGCCAATCCCCACCAACTACCATGTATCATTAACCATAATTACAGCCTGGTTCAAAAAACTGTTTTGGTCTTATAGATTGATTTTACATCCATGACAGCTGTGCTTTTTTTTTTAACCACACCAGACAAAAATTTCTTAAGAATTTAGCAATAAAGCCGATTGCGGGAAGTCATTTGACCTCTTTCAGTGGCAGCTAACAGCTAACTCTAGCTGGACTTTGCACTTAGATGGCTTACCGAGGTTGGTCTGGAACGATCTGAAGCTTAGCTTAGCGCCAACATGGTGCCTTGCAGTTTAACAAAAAAATTGGCCTCAAATGCAGAAGATGAGGCCAGTTGTGGAGCTCCACCGTGGAGCCCATTAGAGCAATTCTTTGAACGGTGGGGGCCGAAGTAGATGCCCCCTGGCAGGGCCGGCTCTTGGCATAGGCGATATAGGCGGCCGCCTAGGGTGCCATCTGCCGGAGGGGCGCCGCCATGCGCCGCCACGCCATTGTAATTGAATTGCAGTGGGCTCGGGGGGCACCGGGGTATATCTCGCCTAGGGCACCAAATTGGGTAGAGCAGGCCCTGCCCCCTGGTTGTGATTTGTGCCACTCTCAGGGGCATTTATCAGGAGAGATACTCTATGTGAAGTGAGTCGAGCAAATTTTAACTGCTGAAAAACAATTTCCCTCTCAGCTCCTCAAGGACTCACCGCCGTATGCTGCATTTAAGGGCCAGCGAAAAGCTGGGACGTTTGGGCTTTCATCAGTTTTATTTCCCTCTGTAGAGATTTTTAAGTGAAAGAAAAAAAAACAACTTTTTTTCTGAGCTGAACGAATAAATCAGAACACATTCACCTTTCTGATTTGCTGAAAATGCTAATATTGCAGACTGTGCAAATGTAAAAACATGATCTAAATAACCTAACGCTTGTTTGTCTGCTGGGAAAACATCCAGTCAAAGCGTTTTGGATTATATTTTTGTCTTTTTGAATGACAGTAGTGATGTAAACATGTAGATGTAACAGAGCTTCTGGTGGTCCATCCTCTGAAGTAAGTGCTACCATTAATAAACACGTTGTAAAATATTCATATTGCTATTAGATTATTATTTCAGGTAATGTGACTAATATTAACTAGATCTGGCAGACTGGAGCACCATCTTGACATATGAACGTTATTTGATGTTGCATATTTAGCCCGGCCTGTTATTTCTAGATCTGGTGTCCAGATCATGCTCTAAACAAGTAATATTTTTGAATCCATCATATATTCTTGCAGCCATATATCACAACTTAAGTACAGTTCAGTACCAGTGCTGTCTGTGTTCATGTCTAATGTATAATAAATCTGCAAAATAGTGTAACATCAAGGAAAGGTTCAGCGGTGGTGAAGGTTCCGCTTCATGGTGGCAGTTTCTGATGTGCCTCAATCGTACCAATAAACAACCTTTCAGATTTTTTCCTGATTGGTACACAATCAATGGATCATTTAACTGGCAGGGACTCGCAAAACCCTAATTACCCTCTTCATTTCCATTTCCCGCCTTTCTCAGTTTGATTACTACAACTCCATGATGATCAACACAGTGGACGAAGATGGGAACTACGTGGATCTAGGCGGAGAGTTTCCTCTTGAGGAGAACGAACATTTCAATAAGTTGCCTGTGAACACGCAGCAGAGCAACATCCAGGTTCCCACCAACGTTTACAACAAAGGTGAGCAGTGCTTTCCTTCACACGTAGCAGCCGAACTTCCCCGGTGACTGAATCAGGACGTTTCCATCCTCCGAGCAGATCCCAACATACTCAACGCCATCTACAACTCTGAGGCTTTGAACGACGTCTTCATCAATAACTTCCAGAAGGATCCCACGCTCACCTGGCAGTACTTTGGCAGCTCCTATGGCTTCTTTAGGATCTATCCTGGTGAGTTTATTTCAACAGTACTCGTTTTACTTCATCACGCTACCTTTCCTCTGTTATGGGATACACTAGAGCTGAGCGATTTTATCGATTCTGCGATATATCGATATTTTATTTCCCCAGAGAGTATCGATATTCTAAGCTTCTTTCAAAACTCCTGTGTCCCACCTTTAAAAGCTTGCAAGCAACAATTTGCACTGTTTAAATAAATGAAACTATTTTTCTCAACACATCTTTTATTCATTTTGTCCAGCATTTGCAAGCTGCCTGTCAGCCATATAATGTGTTATGTGGTTCTCAAACTTTTAACCACCTGAGAAACTATTGAGCTCTCCGAGTACCACCATGATGACCAATTTTTAAAATATAGCCATATATACCTTCTCAATTAGATTTAAACACACAGGAGAGATGTTTATTCCTTATTGTGGTTATTTATTGTTACCTGAATTTCATTAGAAACGTTGTATTCATAATGCATTGTCATGCATTGATAAGTCATGACGTTCCCCCGCGTACCACCAGAGAGCGCTCGCGTACCACAGTTTGCGCACCACTGGTGTAATTGATGCTTCAATTAATTCAAACAATGTCATTGGAACACTCACAAGATGTCACCAAAATCACTTTGTCCCTTTAAAATCTTTCGGAAAATTATGTAAATGTATTGTAAGATGAATATCGATATATATTGTATCATGAATATCGTGTATCGTATTGTGAGATTAGTGTATCGCTACAGCCCTAGTATACACATCATGTATCTGCTCAGTAAGTCTTATTTGAGTTTATTATGCACATTAGGGCTGTAGCAATACACACTTCTCGCAATACGATACGATACACGATATTCGGCTCACGATGCAACATATATCGATTTTCATCTTACAATATATTTACATCATTTTCTGAAAGATTTTAAAGGAACAAAAGTGATTTATGTGACATCTTGTGAGTGTTCCAATGACTTTGTTTGAATTAATTGAACTGAAAGCAAATGCTGGACAAAATGAATAAAAGATTTGTTGAGAAAAATAGTTTCATTTATTCAAACAGTGCAAATTGTTGCGTGCAAGCTTTTAAAGGTGGGACACGGGGGTTTTGAACGAAGCTTAGAATATCAATACCCGTGGCTGAAAAATGGATACTCTCTGGGGAAATAAAATATCGATATATATCGCAGAATCGATTAAATCGCTCATCTTTAATACACATTCTTGGAGCCTCTTTATTTCCTAATGCAACGAGTGGAATACAGCATATGGACAAACATACTGTTTTCTAATTTAAACTGTTCGAACAGCCAGCTTAATAATATCATCCAACTAGCTACAGTATGTGTGTTTTGCGTGTTAATTCAGTGTCAGCCATGGTAGTGTTACTGTCAACTGACTGCCTGTGTTGCTTGTAAGGTATTAAATGGACACCAGACACCAACGGTGTGGTTGCTTTTGACTGCAGGAACCGAAATTGGTGAGTTTTGTCCAGCAACAAGTCTCATATCACTGTTGTATTTATCATATTATCTGTTGGGGTTTTTTTGTTGGTGCTTCTGAAATGGGTTAGCTAAAGATGATAAAATAAAGAACTACAACACATCAGTTGAGACAATAATGTTCCATAGAAATAGAAATGAGCAGTACATGCATTGATCCACAAGTCCACAAGTAAGGAAATGGTCCATAATATGGAGCTGATCAGCAGTGCAGTTGGAGGTGGTGAGATCAGAGCAGCAGATTAGATCCAGGGTGTGTCCTTTTATGTGTGTGGGGAATTCCTGTTTGTTGTAACCAAGTTTAGGCTACTGATGTAGTGGAAGTTGTGGCGTCGGCATCTGACCTTGGTCCCAGGGTGCTACTGAATAAATAGAGACATAATTAGTAGGGCTGAGCAACTTAATGCGTTATTATCGCGTTAATGCAATAATTTATTAACGCCGACATTTATTTTATCACGCGTTACCGCATGTTGCTCACGTGCTTTTGTTTTGAAAAGTCTGTTACTGGCTGCTACGGAACCGGAAGCGAATTGACGGAAAACCATGCAGATAAGCTAAAAACAGACACGGAGAACGGTAAAAATCTGTGTATTTTACAGTTCAGGTAGCAACTCAGAAAGCAATATTAACAATTCTGTCTAAAAAATAAAATTTTGGACTGCAACAAAATTTTGGCATCATTCCTCCATGTTCCATCAGATCTGCTCCATGTGTTCACTGTCCTGCTGTTCTCTAGCTGGTTACTGCAGTGCGGCTCCATCTAGTGGCACAGATGTGTAATGACAACAGAAAGTCCAGTCCTCAATTATAGAACAAATTCAGTTCTCTGGCCTGTTTTTTAATTTCGTATATTTGATCCAAGTCTAAAATTGTAAAAAAAAAAAAAAAAAAGCATTTTTTTCCCGTTTTTTTTATGTTAGATTAAAAAACGAAAAACGTAATAAAATGTCACCTTTTAATTTTTTTGATTGAAAATCGAAATGGATGGAATGAATGACACACGGATTGGTAAAGTTACTGAATTTTAACATGGACATTTTCATTTTAAAGTTCTCCCAGACGGAGGATTCAACAGAAACAAGGTTATTTGTAACAACTGACAAGTTGAACTCCCCGTTAAAAGTTTCTGCTGTTACCTCAGAAATTACCTGTTTTAATGTTCTGATTGTGCTGAGACACAATCATTTTGTTGAATTTGGTTTGTAGCCTTTTTTTTTATTTTTTATAAAAACAGGATGACATTAATGCCCTGGCAGTGGCAATAAGCTTTATTTTATTTTACATTTTTTAAGATGAGATTAACACTAAATATGTGTTACTGACAAGTGCTGATGTTAAAAGTGTTTGAACAACTAATGTTATGACACTTTGGTTCATATGGCAGCAGAACATTTAAATAAAAGTGACCTTTACACTACTTTTAAATTCATTATTTGATTTTGCGTATACAATGCGATTAATCGTGATTAATCAGGGAAATCATGCGATTAGTTGCAATTAAAATTTTAATCGTTGCCCAGCCCTAATAATTAGACATGTGGTGCAGGTGTGTCGGTCCTGTTCCCTGAGCCACTGCTCCACAACTCCCCCTGCAGCTGAGCAGAAACCACACCCCGCCACCACGGCGCACCACATCGCATCATTTGAACATGCTCCATGCAGGGAGGCTGCAGCCAGCCCAGGTTCGCTTGACGGGTGTCTCCTCCCTTTCTCTCTGTCCCCATTTCCTGTTCCAGCTACTGGAACTGTCAAAAAGTTTTTTTTAATATTGAGTACCTTTCAGGAACGAAACTCTGCCATTAAGGTCTTGGGTTTATTATTTAATAATGGGATTCTGTGTTGTGAGAGCTTCATGCCATTTGGCCTCCTCACTGTACTTGTAACTTATCAAAACGTAGACTTCCGCTGCTCAAAATCTCTCTGTCATGCTGAGTTTCATTCAGTCTTAGGCATTTATATCTCTGGATGTGTGTTGGCTGCCGCTCAGCCAACCTGATCCCCTCTAAAAGGAGTTCTGATCCTCTTTAAAAGATGTTAATCTGCTCCTTAGCCAGGTCATTACAGTCCACATGGCACCATATGTGACTGTTCATGCATTTCCAAATAATACCAGAGAACTGTTTTCTGTAAACATTTTCACAGCACTGCAGCTTGATTTACTGAAGCTGCTAAATGCATCTGTAGAGACTAAAATTCAAAGTGAGCTGTGAGCTCTTCATCGATGTTGATATGTTTTTTTTGTGATCAAATTTTTATCTTTTATTTATATTTTACAAAGGTGAAACAGAGACATGAGAAATTATATTGAACAATTATAAAAAGAAAAAAAAGAGGCAAGGAAACAACCATGAGAGTTATGGCAAAAGTGCATGACCAACTTTCTAAAAAAAAAAAAAAACCTACATACATACATATACACACACACACACACAGACATATATATATATATATATATATATATATATATATATATATATATATATATATATATACAGTCATGGAAAAAATTATTAAACCACCATTTTTTCTTCAGTTTCTTGTTCATTTTAATACCTGGTACCACTAAACGTCATCATGTGACTAAAACAGACAGAAAAGAAAACACTGAATGCGTAAAAGCAGTGTTTTTGGCAGTACAACGCCATAGCTATTGATGTAAAAACTTAAGTGATTTAGGTTATAATCAAGAAACCATGGAAAATGGTAAGATATCAGCTCTTAAATAAAACTCTTATGAGCAATCTTTGTGGTTATCGTTATTTTGTCCAAACAAATGTACCTTTAGTTGTACCAGGCATTAAAATGAACAAGAAACTGAAGAAAACAAGGGTGGTCTAATAATTTTTTCCATGACTGTATATATATATATGATATATATATATATATATATATATATATATATATAGATACAACATACATACATACACACATACAAATAGATATATATATATATATATATATATATATATATATTCACATACATATACACACACATATATACATACATATACACACACACATACATATACATACACATACGCACATGCACACACACATATACACATACATATACATACACACATTAAAAAAAGTAAAATAAAAATTAAAAATACATAAATAAAACAAAAAATTTAAATTTGATAAATATATAAAATAAACAAAAAATAAAAATAAATAAATAAAAATCACCAAACACATTCCTAAAAGCACATAGACACACACAGACAGAGCAAACAAACACTTACACAGACAAGACATAAGGAAAATCAGAAAGCCGTAAGGTAGGAAAAGTAGCAGCAAAACATTACTCTTGGAGCATATCTTTTAAAGAGTCAGCAGTGTCACACCACATATTCAGATTGTTCCCGTTAATTAATTCAGGCTGCAGATAGCTCCATGTACACAGTGTCCAAAAAACTGAAGATCCAAGATCTGGTTGTTAGAGATTGAGGATGCCTCCAACGTCAGTCCAGCAAGAATGACACGTTTTTTTGAGCTTGGAGATGTTGAACATCGTCAAATCATGATATTGATATGTTAATATCACTGGCTGACTGCAACGGTATTATTATCCCTCAGGTACTAACGAAGTATCATTGGAATAAACTGATTGTTCAGATTGACTGGAGTTTGTAATAGTATAAATACCGGCGCCATGTCAGTTACCGTACCATCAGGAATTATTGTTTGTCTTATGGTGTTGACCCAAGCATGCCTCCGTTTGTGCAGGTACATCCAGGCAGCCACATCTCCAAAGGACATCATCATCATGGTGGACATCAGTGGCAGCATGAAGGGGTTGAAGATGACCATCGCCAAACACACCATCAACACCATCCTGGACACACTGGGAGAGAACGACTTTGTCAACGTCATTGCTGTGAGTTTTTAACGGGCAGGACGCCACGTCCACCTCCTCTGCCCTAATGAGGGTACTCTGAGGTGCTCCCACCCCAACCGAGGGTTGCACTCTGTCCAGCAAACACTTGGTCTTTTATCAAATTCTGAATTGTCAAACAATCTATAGCAAGCTTTATTTTTTTTTTGTCTTATTTCATATGAATAAAAACCCACTTGTCCATTGCTGACACATGACTCTTCTCATGAGTCATATGAGTCAATTCCTGCTAAAAATGACCCAAAGTGTCAAAGTGCCTTGTTACTGGTGGTGCGATGTGGATCTGTGGTCGTTTTCTTATGAATCTTCTGTGCTTTCCCCGTCGCAGTACACCGACTACGTTCGTTACGTGGAGCCTTGCTTCAGGGGAACTCTGGTCCAGGCCGACTTGGACAACAGAGAGGTAAGACCTTTATCCACTTCTGGAGGCTTAAAGAGCTGAGGATATTACACAAACACAAACACTTACACTGAGGGATGTCCTCAGAGTCAGATCAGCCTCTTTGCCTACTTTTGAGGTGACACCAGGTCAGGTCAGCCTTCAGCTTTGGCCTGAATTTATGATGTTGCTTGGCGTTGTGTCAGCCCACGCCTGCTGGATAAAGAGATATCTATCACAGCTTGAAACTCTGTATCTTACAGTCCTGTAAGTTCTGATGCTGGTGGAAGAAACATTGTTCTCTCTTCCTGTCTCAGCATTTCAAGCTGCTGGTGGAAGAACTGCACGTTAAAGGAGAAGCAAAACTCAAGAATGCCATGAAAGAGTCCTTCAAGATTCTAAATGAGGTTTGGTTTCCTCTGTGCCCTGCAGTGTCTGAACACAACTCTGCTGTCGAAAGAATATACCAGCCTTTCTCAACCTGTTTTCAGTCGCGACACCTTTCAAAAGTGAATAAAATCTCACGACACCCCAGAGTAAAATATAATCCAAAGCCACACTGCATCGCTCCGACTGTAAATGCATACGTCCCGTTTATTTAGTTTAAATAACCTGAACAGGATAACTGCACCAGAGTAGGCCTCAGCAGGAAAGCTTCTTTTCATCCGTGATGTGCTTGCTTCCATCCATCATCCCAGTATTGCCTCTTTTTAGCCTTATCGCTAGCAGCTAGCTTTGGTACCTATGGAGCAGATTCAGAGCTGGTGGATGAAGGCTTGATGAAGAAGTCGGCTCCTCTGTGATGTTCCGTTCCTGTGGGGCTTTTCTTTTTAGAAAACCATCCATGATGCTGCTAAAAAGTTCTCTTTGCTATCTGTGAAATGAAATTCCAGCGGTTAAATGATATTACGACGTAAGCTAACTGGGCAGTCACGTTGACCTTACGCTGACCCCGTACTGACGTTGTTAACATTGGGAAATGGGCATGTGAGACATATTTTTATTATTCATTTCATGTCCAATTATGTATCTTAGTTATTTATTTATTTATGTATTTATTTATTCATAGGCAAGAAGTATGTATTTATGTATGCATTCATATATTTATACAGTGGTACCTCTACTTACAAAATTAATTGGTTCTGAAAGTAGTTTGGTAACCTGAAAATTTCTTAAGTAGAGACTTGTTTTCCATGTAAATGTCCTAATCCGTTCCAAGACCCCCAAAATTCAAACATTATTTTTTTTAATAAGTTATAAATAATACATGAAATGACATAAAAAACCTGTAAGAAATACATGTTAGAAACTAGAAAAGCACTCAGAGAGCGCAGACCTCCACTAAACGCAACAATTATCGAAGAATTTGAAAGTGATCCAGAATCCAGGATTTCTTCTGGATCACAACCCAAAATGAAATCAGTTCTTCCTTTTCACATTTCTGACAACTCCTGAAAATTTCATCAAAATCCATCCAGAAACTTTTTTGAGTTATCTTGAACACAGACAGACAGATAAACGCCAGCAAAAACATAACCTCCTTGGCGGAGGTAAAAATTGTTTGTTTACCTGAGTTGCTGGGTTACGCTCATACAGACAAGGGGCCCTCCTAGCCAATGGGATGCCAGGAAGATGCTAAGCGATAGCCAATGGCAGAGCAGCTCGGACGCACCGCTTTCAAACCGAGATACAGAGCTGACAGCTATGTTTACGTTCAGTAAACTCTGGGAGCTGCGAGTAGCAGCGCTACTGGATTTCTGCCTTTCGTATCCTGAAATTTCTTTCGTAACTAGAGGCAATATTTTCCCTTTGAGGCGTTTCGTAACCTGAAAATTTTGTTTGTAGAAACGTTCGTAAGTAGAGGTACCACTGTATATGAAATGTCAGAATAGGTCTTTTTTTTTGACAACACCCCAGTGTGCCGCGACACCCCGGTTGAGAAAGGCTGGAATATACAATAAATTACAAACCTGACTTGAATCTCTGAAGGAGGTTTGATGATTGCTCTCTGACTGCAGGCGAGGGTGAGCGGGCAGGGCAGCATGTGCAACCAGGCCATCATGCTGATCACGGATGGAGCCATGGAGGACTTTGAGTCCGTCTTTGAAGAATTCAACTGGCCCGACCGTCGGGTAAGGACCAGAACCAAGCGGACGTATGGTATAATAGCAATAGCGTTGCTAAGAGCTCTGACCAGTCAGGGTCAAAGAACATCTGAGGTGTACCTGGAGAGTCTGGTTCTGGGATGTAGGAGAAAGCTCTTTTTGGTTCCTGTGGGTTCAGGGGTGGGGTCTCTGTTCTCAGGTCCCATCAGAGGAACACCTCAGACACTCAAAGACTCGTTGACACAATGTTGGTTGAATGCTGATCTTCTGATGGAGGAAGCTACTGTAGGGGAATGATGTCGCCACGTGGGATAAGACTGGTCTGCAGAAATATTTAGGTGGTTGACAAGTGCCCAGATAGTATCCATGTAAATGCCAGGATGCTCAACATGGTACCACAACAAGATGAGTCGGTGTTACAGCCATGAAAGGCTGTTTTTGAGCCTGGACATGTCAGAGTGCAGCCATTTCTTCAGATGCAGTCAACACTTGCACCATCGCATTATTTGCTTACTGGATTTCGACAGAATCTTGTCCTTAGTTTGGGACAAAGTGTAAAATCATGCCCTGTCCATGGTTGCCACGGTAATAAAGCCAGTTAAATCCTGCGTTTTGACCGTATCTGCAGAGCGTCTTTCTTCAACTGAGATTTTCTATCGCAAGTTGCTAATTCAATGTGGATTTCTGTTCAAAATGGTCGATCTTTGGTTAAAATACTATTATAAAACATTCACCGCTGAGAAGAGTAAATCAACATTCCAGTCTGAATAAATCCAGCACTCATTGACGTCATTCAAGATATTTTATTCAACACTGACCAAGTATCACTCATCCAGGACTGGTGATATTTAAAGTCAGTTTAAGCAGGATTAGATTTAAGATATGAGCACAAAAGGGATGTGAGAAGGGTTTAACCCAAAGATCTGAACATAACCTGCTCCAGAGCAGATTATGAGTTCATAGATGATCTCTCTCCAGATTAAAAGAGAGTAAAATCACAACACCTATAGAGCTGGATTGAGACTCAACGCAACTCCCTCACCAAATTCTAGGTTTTCTGTTTGTTTTCCAAATACAATGAAGCTACGGAGGGTCTGAAAACCAAACTAGGATTAACAAAGTGAGTCAGTGTTTTTGAGGCAGAGCTGACTGCAGACGGGTCTGCTTCTCTGTTCAGGTGCGCGTGTTCACCTACCTGATTGGTAGAGAGATGACCTTTGCTCAGAACACCAAATGGATCGCTTGCAACAATAAAGGTCAGTCCTGTGTGTGTGCATGTGCGTGCGCAGGTGTGCATGCTTTCTTTTCCTGAATCGCTTTGGTGAATCTTGGGGTGAACTCCAATCCCTCCCTTAACCCTCAATGTCAACCCTCAATGTCAAAAATGTGCGCTCCTGTGAAGTGCAAGTGCTGTCCCGATTCTCAGAACGTCAAGTTGAGGGTCAATTTTGAGTTCTGTATCGCCCTCAGTCTTGAGATTGATATTGATTAGGGCTGGGCAAGTTAACGCGTTATTAACGCGTTGTTAACGTGTTATTAACGCCAACATTTATTTTATCACGCGTTAACGCATGTTGCTCACATGCTTTTGTTTTGAAAAGTCTGTTACTGGCTGCTGCAGAACCGGAAGAGAATAAACATAAGGAAAAGCTAAATCAGACATGGAGAACGGTAAAAATCAGTCAACTTTACAGTTCAGGTAGCAACTCAGGTAGTAATATTAACAATTCTGTCTGAAAACAAAATTCTGGACTGCAACAAAACTTTGTCATCATTCCTCCATGTTCCATCAGATCTGCTCTATGTGTTCACTGTCCTGCTGTTCTCTAGCTGGTTACTGCAGTGCAGCTCCATCTAGTGGCACAGATGTGTAATGACAATAGAAAGTCCAGTCCTCGATTATAAAATAAATTCAGTTCTGTGGCCTGTTTTTTAATTTTGTATTTTTGATCCAAGTCTAAAATTGAAATATTAAAAAACAGGCTTTTTTTTCTTTTTTGTGTTAGATTATAAAACAAAAAACATAATAAAATGTAATTTTTTAAATTTTTGATTGACAATTGAAAATGGAAAGAATGAATGATACATGGATTGATAAAGTTACTGAACTTTAACATGGACATTTTCATTTTAAAGTTCTCCCAGACGGAGGATTCAACAGAAACAAGGTTATTTGTAACAACTGACAAGTTGAACTCCCCGTTAAAAGTTTCTGCTGTTACCTCAGAAATTACCTGTTGTAATGTTCTGATTGTGCTGAGATACAATCATTTTGTTGGATTTTGTTTGTAGAATTTTTTTTATTTTTTATAAAAACAGGATGACATTAATGCCCTGGCAGTGGCAATAAGCTTTATTTTATTTTACATTTTTTAAGATGAGATTTACACTAAATATGTGTTACTGACAAGTGCTGACGTTAAAAGTGTTTGAACAACAAATTTTATGACACTTTAGTTCATATGGCAGCAGAACATTTAAATAAAAGTGACCTTTACACTACTTTTGAATTCATTACTTGATTTGGCATTTACAATGCGATTAATCGTGATTAATCAGGGAAATAATGCGATTAATCGCGATCAAAAATTTTAATCGTTGTTAAGCCCTAATATTGATATTATCACCCTTGGGAGTAAGGGCTACCCAGAAGGCATTGCATATTTTCGCCAAGATATCTTCGTCTTCTACTTCTTCTTCGTCATCTTCTTGACAGACTGGACGTAGGTTTGGCGTAAGGTCGCCCCCCGCAGTCTGAAGACGTAACTGCACTTAAAGGGGTGTCCCATTTCTAAGTCACAAGTTCGTCCTGAGACGAGGGCCAAGATTGAGGTTTAAAGGCGAGGGTTGAGGTTGAAGGTTAAGGGAGGAACGGTCTCGCTCCATCCCTCATAACTTTCTGTTTATTTCCCGATGTGTTGTGACGTAATTATTTTAATTGCAGGCCACTGCTGTTGTTTTTAAAATGCTTCATGGATAGATTTGATGGATTGATTGATCAATTGATTGATTGATTGAAGGTTATTACACCCACATCTCAACGCTGGCCGACGTCCAGGAGAATGTCATGGAGTATCTGCACGTGCTCAGCCGGCCAATGGTCATCAACCACGACCATGACATCATCTGGACGGAGGCCTATATGGATACTGTGGTGAGCTGGGATCCTTTCGTACATCTTTTCATGGCGATGAGCCGCGGCGGTCCGTGACCACGATGCACCATCTTGTTTCCATCTCACCTCCGTCATCTGTGTCATTTCATGCTCATCTGTCTGGTTTCCTTCCCTCGTGATCTCCTGGGCCCTTGGTTCCTTCACTCCGGCAGCTTCCCAACACAAAAGAGGTACAGAACAGAAAGAGCGGAAGTGTAGATTTAGATACTTAGTCACTTAGTAACTTACCCACATTTCCCTTTGTTTAACACTGATGTAAACTTTGTGCTCAGTTTGGGCGTAAAGAAGGGAGGAGAAAGCCCGGGATGTTTTCATGTCGGGTTTTAGGCCACACCTCTGAACCTTTTGTGCCTCACAGACCTGCAGCACAAATCCTGATTACTGTTGTGTCTGCTACATGACAGAAGCACCCTTAAATCCCTAAATCCTTAAATGCTCCCTTTTATTTTTTACATTGTTTTAAATGCCCCCATTTTTGTATTTACAGACTGCTGCTTTATGACGAGAAAAATACATGAATGCATTTCATCCTGTATTCCCAGAAGAATGTATTCCCTAAAGCAGCCGTTCCCAAACTTCAGAATACCAAGGACCAATTTGAAATGTGAAAAATCTCTGTAGCCCATGCAAACCTTTAAACACCACTTCGATCAACATACAAGACTAAAAGCTACATTCCAATATTAATATAAAGGGTTAGAATAACACTCAATTGGTTTGTTGTATTATCTCAAATCATGTATTAAATATTTTAGAGTAATAAAAAGCACATTTTTTTTAAATTGAGTATTTAAAACACATTTGTTTATTTTTAATGACCTCTCACGGCCCACCTGCAGTACCTCAACGGCCCACCGGGGGGCCCAAGGGCCACACTGCACTAAAGTATCTGAGTTTGTCATGAAGTTACTGTGTTTCTATGTGACATTGTTCCGTGTGACGGTCTTCAGGACATTTCCTTAAATATCTGTCTTCATTTCCTTGATCAGTGACATCAAACGTGTCCGTTTCAGAATAATTATGTGCCGAATGTTCTGCTGTCTCTCAGCTTTTCACCACCAAGGCTCAGAGTCTGCTGCTGATGACATCAGTGGCCATGCCGGTCTTCAGCAAGAAGAAGGAGACGGTCAGTGTCCTTCAGATTAATCTGTCGGCATCCCTGTCCAGTTAGACGTCTAGACAAAAATGATACGCTGTGTTCAGATTAAGCTTTTTAACAAACCCTTATGTTTTCTGTCAGTATTTGTAATGTCACGTGACGTCTTTGCAGTGCAATTACACAAATGGGCCAGGTTGTACTGAAAAGAAAAGAAGAAAATTAATGGAGCAGGTTTTTTTGACACTTGCGGACATGCTGAAAAGGGTTGCAGGGGATCGAACCTGCGACTGCGGCAGGTGGACTGTAGCATCTGCATGGGCCTGAGTGGCACAGAGTCTTACAACAACAGATATGTGGCATTATAAATGAGCTCTAATGATGTCAGTATAGATCTGGACAGCTCGTAGGGTTTTGAGACTTTCGCCAAAAACACTGAAGTTGAACCTATTTAATTAATTTGGGTGTAATTAAGAATTTCCCATCCAGCCACGTGAGCAAGACTTTAATATTATTATCCACATCCAACATGAAATAGCTTTTAGAAGAACAGGACGATCCCCATCAGGTCTCAGACATTTAAAAGCTTCAAGACAAGAAATGAATGAGGGAATGAACGTGCTTCTGAAGCAGACAAGTTTTAGAAGAACATCTTTAGACAAATAAAACTCAAATCAACCTGTTCTGGCGGGAAGAAAAAAGTATGAATGAGGTTTGGTTTATGAGGAGCAAACAACTCAGCTCTGATATCCTGGTTGTGATGATTGGACTTCTCATCTTATCATCACTGACGCTCAATTTCCAGCTGAAAACTCCGTTCAATGACTCCACAGTTGGTCGGTATAAGTCCTGGTGACGGATACATTGATTCACAGCTCGTAAATTAATTCATCTGTAGCTACAAGCTCGAAGAAAGAAAATAATGAAAAAATAAATAAACAGCTTCAGAAGAAAACAGCTGTATTGACTGTTCGAATCCATGAAACGTCTGCTTGTAGACCGCTAGCTGGTAAAAGCAGACCATCTACCTGTTAGTCAGATGTCAGATGGTGAAAGTCCCATCAAAGATCCACAAAGAGACGAGCCTCCAGAGACACGACCAGGGTAAACAGGGACTTTCACCATCTACCTGTTAGTCAGATGTCAGATGGTGAAAGTCCCATCAAAGAACCAAAGAGACGATCCTCCAGAGACATGACCAGGGTAAACAGGGACTTTCACCATCTACCTGTTAGTCAGATGTCAGATGGTGAAAGTCCCATCAAAGAACCAAAGAGACGAGCCTCCAGAGACATGACCAGGGTAAACAGGGACTTTCACCATCTACCTGTTAGTCAGATGTCAGATGGTGAAAGTCCCATCAAAGAACCAAAGAGACGATCCTCCAGAGACATGACCAGGGTAAACAGGGACTTTTACCATCTACCTGTTAGTCAGATGTCAGATGGTGAAAGTCCCATCAGAGAACCACAAAGACACGATCCTCCAGAGACATGACCAGGGTAAACAGGGACTTTCACCATCTACCTGTTAGTCGGATGTCAGATGGTGAAAGTCCCATCAAAGAACCAAAGAGACGAGCCTCCAGAGACATGACCAGGGTAAACAGGGACTTTCACCATCTACCTGTTAGTCAGATGTCAGATGGTGAAAGTCCCATCAAAGAACCAAAGAGATGATCCTCCAGAGACATGACCAGGGTAAACAGGGACTTTCACCATCTACCTGTTAGTCAGATGTCAGATGGTGAAAGTCCCATCAAAGAACCAAAGAGATGATCCTCCAGAGACATGACCAGGGTAAACAGGGACCAGTAAATGTCCGGACTGCTTGATAAGGTGCTGCTGTCTCCACGATGTCTCCAGCTCTCTCACGGGATCCTGCTTGGTGTGGTCGGAACCGACATCCCTCTCATGGAGGTGATGAAGTTGGCTCCCAGATACATGGTGAGCTCAGTGAATGACGAGATGAACGAACGAGTGAGTGAATAGCTAACCGCGCTGCTGTTCTTCTCTCTAAGCTCGGCGCGCACGGCTATGCCTTCCTCATCAACAACAACGGTTACATCTTGGCTCATCCCGACCTCCGACCGCTGGTGAGCTTTTGTTTCTGCTGCAGACCGTGAAGGAGATAGATTTAGGCGATTTGCAACATGGCTGTCTACCGCGTTACCGTTGGTTTGGGAATGAATGTGGAAGAAGAGCACTTCAGTGACAGTAACAGTCTCAGGTCTGTCCTTGCAGTATAAAGACGGGAAGAAGCTGAAGCCAAAACCAAACTACAACAGCGTGGATCTGTCTGAGGTGGAGTGGGAAGACACGGACGAGCTGGTAAGCACAGAAGCGGCGATTGAGCCTCGGGAACTGCATCTCTGAGAAACACTGAGCTTCACCTTTTCACGTGCAGCTGAGGACCGCCATGGTGAAAGGAGAGACGGGCAGCATCACCCTGAACATCAGAGCATCTGTGGACAAAGGAGTAAGAGACTTTCCTTCGTCAGCGTAGAGATGAGTCGGCCATCCTGACGTTCAAACACATAAAAACCTCAAATGAACCTCCAAACCTCCACTGAGACTCCGTCTCAGCAACATTAGAAGAGATAGATAGATGGATAGACGGATAAAGTTAGGATTAGGATAAACATAGGGATGCACGATAACTGTTTTATAAAAACCGATACCGATAACTGATAACTTTCAGCTCCTAAAGGCCGATACCGATAACCGATAACACACACATATACCTAAGATCATTACATCAATACTATGAACAAAACCAAAAATAGTTTTGACTTTTTAAATGAACAGATATTTATTTTTTTCCATTGAAAAACTACTGGCAAGCCTCTCAAACATTTTTGTAAAGCTATCAAACAAACCTATTTGATATCTCACATCAACTTAAATAAGGTTCATTACTGACTGATATAAAAAAATAAAGGCTCCTTGAACTGATGGAAATACATGCATCAGAATTACTAACTGAAAAAGATTAACATTTAAAGGATTTTGGCTTGTGGTTCTATTTAAATTTATACCTTTAATTAAAGTAAATGAGGTTCAGTAGTTTTATTTTTTATTTTTTAATCTCATGGAAGCTTTAGAGGAGAGGAGAGGAGAGAGGAGACTGCTGCTGGCTTGCACACGTTAGCATTAGATTCCGTTAGCTCATTTTAGCGCGATTTCAAAACTCCTTGGAAGCGATTGTTATGTTGTAGGAGGCTGATCAGGTTTTACGTATTAAAGCTTGTGCTTCCCTCCTCGTAGAATTCACTCGGAGGATTCGTCACAAATAACCACCAAACTTTCTTCTTCTGAAACTTTAACGAAGTTCCACGCCGCCATGTGTGTTGTGATCAGCGCTGTGCTACAGGCTGCATTCAAGGTGTAACATAAATTCCCACGTTCCCTCGTTTGCTAGTCGTTCTTTCAGCCTTTTCTATTTTTTTATTTTTTTATGTGTAACATGTGGGAAAATACTGCGAATATCAATTCAAGTCAGCAACTACTAAAATTATGATCGAGTTAACGAGTTGTTTTCTGGCATGAGGGGGTATTCTTGATTTTCCTGATTGAGAAATCGTTTTTCTGATTATGCTGACGTCACTTGAACATAACATTCACTGCCGGTCATTCAAGGCTCAGAGGGAGCGAGACACTGCCGTGTTGACAAAAATATATATGTTATCGGGGCTATTTGTCATGATATCGGACTTATCGGAATGACGTCATAATTTCCTGTTATCGGCCCGATAGTTATCGTACACCCCTAGGTAACCTAACCCTTACGGTCATTTGCTTGTATGTAGTTGGCTGTGGAGTTAAAATTTCCCATGATCTTCTGAACATGTTATAAAGCGACGTCACAGTTCAATCACGCTTTAACACAACGATCTCCTCATCCATCAGAAAAGGCCGATGTACCTTGTCAACAACTACTTCTACACAAACATCGATGACACACCTTTCAGGTAAATCAGAAGCTCTTATTTCAGTATTTTCTTAAAAAGTGCTTTTTATTTGATTTTGATGGATTCAGTGTATTCGGTGTCCTCCTGCACTGATGAAAACTAGCACAAAAGATCGCCGTTATGTAAGTTGGTACAGATTATTGACGGATGGACAGAGGAGGCTGTATCTCAGTTGTAATGTGGTGATCCAGCCACTGGAGGGCACCATGTCTCACAGTTCTGGCTGTTTGTCTGCTCCCTGCAGCTTTGGGATGGCGCTGACGAGAGGTCATGGGAGCTTGATGTTCATGGGAAATGTGTCTGTGGAAGAAGGTACAGCTGATCATCTAAAACTCACATCCTCTGTCCCGTTCAGTGTTCTGGTGAAAAACATGCACTGTGCTGAACTCAGTTTGTGGAGTTGAGAGCACAATGGCTTGTAAAACCAAAGTGATACATATATATATGCATATATACCGTATTTTCTGGACTATAAAGCGCACCTGAATATAAGCCGCACCCATTAAAATATAAACGAAATATATATTTTGTCACATATAATCCGCACCGGACTATAAGCCACCCGTATCCAGGCTGAGAAATAAGATATTTACATCGAAAGATTTTGTACCATAAGTGTTTATTCACATACCTGAACTGATTGTTTCTGAACAGAACCTGTAACACGGCAGTAAAAGTTCTGATCAAACAAAACAAAAAAAGGCATTCATGGTTTTATTCATTTTCCTCCTGTACATTAAAACCAAGTTGCTTTATTTTTCCTCCTCCTGTGTACTGAAACCACCCCACTCAGTGCCGGATCCGCTTTGGAGCCGGATCGTGGACCTGCTGGCTCCACGAGTAGCTACAATGAGTAGCTACAATGGTCAGACACACCTGGATTAATCAGTTTGTCCATTAATAATAGGTATTGATGCTCACAAAATGAATGTAGAGTAGCATAGCCAACATAGGCTACTTAACAAAAACAGAATAGCCTTTAATTACTTTGTTTGTTTTTTGGTTTTTGCACTTCCTGCTAGAGCGCCCCCTGAGGGCTGAAGAAACATTCATAGAAAAGCCACATCTCTGTATAAACCTCATGGTTTAAAGCGTGGGACAAAAGTAGCGGCTTATAGTCCGGAAAATACGGTATTTGTTTTTTTCTGTGTTTTTCGGTTTAAAATGACAGAAATATCTTTTACAGGGCTCCATGACCTCACATCCCCGGATCTCAGCATTGCATCTGAGTGGTACGTCTGAGCAGATAAATATGAAACCTGACATGAAATTGTGTTTAAACCAGCGGTCAGACTGTTAAACTCCATTACAGCGTCGTTATGCTCCAAAGTCGTCGTCCCGTCCTCCAACCTCCAGCTGCTCAGCAGACGCTCACTTTCCCTCGGCCCGGTTCAGGCTCTCTTCCTGGTGAAAGGCAGCTTTTCTCTCTCCAGTCGTCCCTGCCGCCCCGTCGCGCCCGGGACGGTGGGACTGAGTCATAAAGATTCAGCGCAGTCTGTTGTCTCCCACGGCTGCTTTTTAAAAACCAGCAGTGTACGAAAGCAGTTACAACGAATTTGACTGAAGTGGAATGCACCATAAGATAATATAAATGGGTTACAACGAAGTGGATTTAGTTCTGAGTAAAGTTGGGAACCCCTGCAGACTGTATCAACTGGAGGTCTCACGTCAAACCTCCAGCAGGGTCCAGGCTGCTTCTCGTTGCCCCATACTGATAAATCTGTTCTCCTCAGGACCTACTGTGAACTGGACATTGATCCGGATCACCGGAAGTACACCCAGCTTCAAGCCGTCACCCGCTACCTGCAGGGGAAGGAGCCAGACCTTGAATGTGGGTCGTGGTTTTGACTCTTTGCTTCGTAGAGCTGGAACATGAATGAAATGTGCTTTATAGCAGTTATAGCACTCAGACCTGACAATTCAGGTTTGGGTTTATTTTGATCCCGAATTCACCTTTACATGTCCGAACCTGCTTCTTGCCCAGGTGACGAGGTGTTGTTACAGCAGACCCTGTTTGACGCCGTCATCACGGCGCCGCTGGAGGCCTACTGGAACGCCCTGATGCTGAACGACCGGTACAGAAATGCATGAATGAACGTGAGTGTTGCACCGGCGAGGCTGCCGTTCACCTGCTTTGTGCCTTGTTCTGGTCGTCCACACAGGCTGGAGCCAGGGGTGGAGACGGCGTTCCTCGGGACTCGCTCGGGCCTGATGAGGATCATGAGATACGCAGGAACGGAGGCGAGGGTGGCGAAGTAAGAGCTGATCCGAGTTTGGAGCTTTCAGGTCTTTATCAGTTCAGATATACTGCCAAGAAGCTCGATGCCAGCAAGTCACAGGGACATCCAGATGTGGAGTCAGAGTCCAGCTGTGTGCCAGCAGGTCACAGGGACATCCAGATGTGGAGTCAGAGTCCAGCTGTGTGCCAGCAGGACACAGGGGCATCCAAATGTGGAGTCAGAGTCCAGCTGTGTGCCAGCAGGTCACAGGGACATCCAGATGTGTGCCAGCAGGACACAGGGGCATCCAGATGTGGAGTCAGAGTCCAGCTGTGTGCCAGCAGGTCACAGGGACATCCAGATGTGAAGTCCAGATATGTGCCAGCAGGTCACAGGGAGACCAGATGTGGAGTCAGAGTCCAGCTGTGTGCCAGCAGGTCACAGGGACATCCAGATGTGGAGTCCAGCTGTGTGCCAGCAGGTCACAGGGACATCCAGGTGTGGAGTCAGAGTCCAGCTGTGTGCCAGCAGGTCACAGGGACATCCAGATGTGGAGTCCAGATGTGTGCCAGCAGGTCACAGGGACATCCAGATGTGGAGTCCAGATGTGTGGCAGCAGGTCACAGGGACATCCAGATGTGGAGTCAGAGTCCAGATGTGTGGCAGCAGGTCACAGGGACATCCAGATGTGGAGTCAGAGTCCAGCTGTGTGCCAACAGACTCACAACATTTCAGCCACTACTGGAAACTTTTTAAATCAATGAAATGATGTTTTTTTTTTTTTTTTTAAGAGTTTAAACACATCCATCTTTTCTGAAACATTTTACAGTCTTAAAATTTAAAATGAGCATAATACATCAAATATTTAATATGATTATAATAATAATATTAGAGCAAATGTTTATTATTAGTCTCCAGTTGTCAGTACAGATGACAGCTGTATTTAATGAGGGCACATTAAAACGGATCTGGAAAAGTAAAGCGTTGGGTTAAAACGTTATCTGAGACTAAACGTGTCTCTTCCAGGAGGTTCCTGACTCCAGCTGATAAAGACAATCTGTTCACCATCGATCACTTCCCCCTCTGGTACCGGCTGGCCGTGGAAAACACTCCTGGAAAGTTCTTTTACTATCCCGTTAACGACAAAGGTTTGTTGATGATGATATTTACTTCTTTTATTTTTTTTTAATCGCTAAAACGTCACTGGAAGTCTTTTGTGTTTATCTAAACAAAGTTTTCTTCTCACCAGGAGTTAAGTTCGTTGTTGCGACGACAGCAGCAACGGTGTCATCCGGAGGGAGAACAGCCATGGCTGGTGGTAGGTTTATTTTTAATTTTTTTCTATCTCTAAGTAATGGAACATGTGATATGTTTTCAGTTTCCAGGTTTCTCTTGGCGATCGCTCGCTTTACTTAATTCACACGGTTGTGAACTTCTGACAGAGTGAAGTCTGTTCAGGCTGATAATTATAAAAAAGAAAATAAATACACTTGATGAACATGAGAATCAAATTAGCAGAAACTAGGAACAAAAAATTATGAGAGTATTCAAGACAGTCTGACGTCAGGATGGTCATGATTGACAGGTGTGACAGTTTAACCCCGTACAGAGCAGATTCACTGGGTTGGGCTGAAGCCTGTTAACAATCTGACGACTGTCATCACTTCTGTAGTTTCCTGACGACTGTCAACGTTTCCTGATGTCTCTTCTATTGTTTCCTGACGACTGTCTCACTGTCATACTTCTGTAGTTCCTGACGACTGTCTGTAGTTTCTGTGTCATCACTTCTGTAGTTCCTGACGACTGTCATCACTTCTGTAGTTTCATGACGACTGTCATCACTTCTAGTTGTTTCCTGACGACTGTCATCACTTCTGTAGTTTCCTGACGACTGTCATCACTTCTGTAGTTTCCTGTAGTAGTTTCCTGACGACTGTCTCACTTCAGTTTCCTGATTTCCTGACGACTGTCATCACTTCTGTAGTTTCCTGACGACTGTCATCTTCTCTGTTTCCTGACGACTGTCATCACTTCCGTAGTTTCCTGACGACTGTCATCACTTCTGTAGTTTCCTGACGACTGTCATCACTTCTGTAGTTTCCTGACTCCTGGACTGTAGTTTCCTGACGTCACTTTACTGACTCATCATTCTATCGTTTTCTGACGACTGTCATCACTTCTGTAGTTTCCTGACGACTGTCATCACTTCTGTAGTTTCTGATGACTGTCATTACTTCTATCGTTTCCTGACGACTGTCATTACTTCTTTCGTTTCCTGACGACTGTCATTACTTCTGTAGTTTCCTGATGACTGTCATCACTTTTATCGTTTCCTGACTACTGTCATCACCTTTGTAGTTTCCTGACGACTGTCATCACTTCTGTAGTTTCCTGACAACTGTCATCACTTCTATCGTTTCCTGACGACTGTCATCACTTTTGTAGTTTCCTGACGACTGTCATCACTTCTGTAGTTTCCTGACGACTGTCATCACTTCTATCGTTTTCTGACGACTGTCATCACTTCTGTAGTTTCCTGACGACTGTCATCACTTCTGTAGTTTCTGACGACTGTCATTACTTCTATCGTTTCCTGACGACTGTCATTACTTCTGTAGTTTCTGACGACTGTCATTACTTCTTTCGTTTCCTGACGACTGTCATTACTTCTGTAGTTTCCTGATGACTGTCATCACTTCTATCGTTTCCTGACGACTGTCATCACCTTTGTAGTTTCCTGACGACTGTCATCACTTCTGTAGTTTCCTGACAACTGTCATCACTTCTATCGTTTCCTGACGACTGTCATCACTTTTGTAGTTTCCTGACGACTGTCATCACTTCTGTAGTTTCCTGACGACTGTCATCACTTCTGTAGTTTCCTGACGACTGTCATCACTTCTGTAGTTTCCTGACGACTGTCATAACTTCTATCGTTTTCTGACGACTGTCATCACTTTTGTAGTTTCCTGACAACTGTCATCACTTCTGTAGTTTCCTGACGACTGTCATCACTTCTGTAGTTTCCTGACGACTGTCATCACTTCTATCGTTTTCTGACGACTGTCATCACTTCTGTAGTTTCCTGACGACTGTCATCACTTCTATCGTTTTCTGACGACTGTCATCACTTCTGTAGTTTCCTGACGACTGTCATCACTTCGTGTTACTTCTGATCGTTTCTGACGACTGTCATTACTTCTGTAGTTTCTGACGACTGTCATTACTTCTTTCGTTTCCTGACGACTGTCATTACTTCTGTAGTTTCCTGACGACTGTCATCACTTCTATCGTTTCCTGACGACTGTCATCACTTTGTAGTTTCCTGACGACTGTCATCACTTCTGTAGTTTCCTGACGACTGTCATCACTTCTATCGTTTTCTGACGACTGTCATCACTTCTGTAGTTTCCTGACGACTGTCATCACTTCTGTAGTTTCTGACGACTGTCATCACTTCTGTAGTTTCCTGACGACTGTCATCACTTCTGTAGTTTCTGACGACTGTCAATACTTCTATCGTTTCCTGACGACTGTCATTACTTCTGTAGTTTCTGACGACTGTCATTACTTCTTTCGTTTCCTGACGACTGTCATTACTTCTGTAGTTTCCTGACGACTGTCATCACTTCTATCGTTTCCTGACGACTGTCATCACCTTTGTAGTTTCCTGACGACTGTCATCACTTCTGTAGTTTCCTGACGACTGTCATCACTTCTATCGTTTTCTAACGACTGTCATCACTTCTGTAGTTTCCTCACGACTGTCATCACTTCTGTAGTTTCTGATGACTGTCATTACTTCTATCGTTTTCTGACGACTGTCATCACTTTTGTAGTTTCCTGACAACTGTCATCACTTCTGTAGTTTCCTGACGACTGTCATCACTTCTGTAGTTTCCTGACGACTGTCATCACTTCTATCGTTTTCTGACGACTGTCATCACTTCTGTAGTTTCCTGACGACTGTCATCACTTCTATCGTTTTCTGACGACTGTCATCACTTCTGTAGTTTCCTGACGACTGTCATCACTTCTGTAGTTTCTGACGACTGTCATTACTTCTATCGTTTCCTGACGACTGTCATTACTTCTGTAGTTTCTGACGACTGTCATTACTTCTTTCGTTTCCTGACGACTGTCATTACTTCTGTAGTTTCCTGACGACTGTCATCACTTCTATCGTTTCCTGACGACTGTCATCACCTTTGTAGTTTCCTGACGACTGTCATCACTTCTGTAGTTTCCTGACGACTGTCATCACTTCTATCGTTTTCTGACGACTGTCATCACTTCTGTAGTTTCCTGACGACTGTCATCACTTCTGTAGTTTCTGACGACTGTCATTACTTCTATCGTTTCCTGACGACTGTCATTACTTCTGTAGTTTCTGACGACTGTCATTACTTCTTTCGTTTCCTGACGACTGTCATTACTTCTGTAGTTTCCTGATGACTGTCATCACTTTTATCGTTTCCTGACGACTGTCATCACCTTTGTAGTTTCCTGACGACTGTCATCACTTCTGTAGTTTCCTGACGACTGTCATCACTTCTATCGTTTCCTGACGACTGTCATCACTTTTGTAGTTTCCTGACGACTGTCATCACTTCTGTAGTTTCCTGACGACTGTCATCACTCCTGTAGTTTCCTGACGACTGTCATCACTCCTGTAGTTTCCTGACGACTGTCATCACTTCTGTAGTTTCCTGACGACTGTCATCACTTTTGTAGTTTCCTGACACCTGTCATCACTTCTGTAGTTTCCTGACGACTGTCATCACTTCTATCGTTGCCTGACGACTGTCATCACTTCTATCGTTTCCTGACGACTGTCATCAGTTCTGTAGTTTCTGACGACTGTCATCACTTCTGTAGTTTCCTGACGACTGTCATCACTTTTGTAGTTTCCTGACGACTGTCATCACTCCTGTAGTTTCCTGACGACTGTCATCACTTCTGTAGTTTCCTGACGACTGTCATCACTTTTGTAGTTTCCTGACGACTGTCATCACTCCTGTAGTTTCCTGACGACTGTCATCACTTCTGTAGTTTCCTGACGACAGTCATCACTTTTGTAGTTTCCTGACACCTGTCATCACTTCTGTAGTTTCCTGACGACTGTCATCACTTCTATCGTTGCCTGACGACTGTCATCACTTCTATCGTTTCCTGACGACTGTCATCAGTTCTCTAGTTTCTGACGACTGTCATTACTTCTTTCGTTTCCTGACTACTGTCATTACTTCTTTCGTTTCCTGATGACTGTCATCACTTCTGTAGTTTCCTGACGACTGTCATCACCTCTATCGTTTCCTGACGACTGTCATCACTTCCGTAGTTTCCTGACGAGGACACTAGAGTATGTTGTGAAGTTACAAATCATCACGAGTGTTTCTAGTTTGAACTTATCTGCACCAGCAGACAACGATGGAAACATTTCAAATGCTTTGATTCTCCTCACTTTTATGTTCTTTATTCATCACAGCATGTCGGGACTTTGTGATGAATATTGGAAAAAGAAATGAAGGAATTGTTTATATTGCTTAAACTGAACTGTCACTTTAAAGACTTGGTCGACTAAAGAGTCACTATCTGTATACATTTAACTTTATTTAATTCTTTCTGCAATATTTTTTATTCTGATTAAGCAACATTTGTCACAGATTAATATTTTTTACGTCTATGACTTGTATGGTTCTAAAGACGTCTCATGGAGGCTACCTGAGCTCCTGACGTGTGAAGGGGCGTGTCTTCCTAATCTTTTCTCCGTGCTGCTGCCTTCCTCTGGTTGTTCCAGGCAAAGCAAACAGAATCACCACTCTGGTAGCAGCGGTCGGTGCTGATCTTCCTCTTTTTAAAATAACATAGCACCTCTGTCACATGGAATCAGTACCTTCCACCTGTTCTGCAGAGAGGTCTATCGGCGTTTTACGTCAAACATAAAGGGATGGATGTGTAGCTTCTTTGCTTCAGGTCTGTGTGATTTACACTCTGCAGCATCGCAGTAGCGCACCATGGTTGTTTGAAGGTAAAATGAATGATCTGTATCGCTTGTTTTGGCTTGTTGCTTTCATTAGCAGAAGTAATGGAGCGGTACTCAGGAGCCTCTATTAAGGACTCCACTGTTGTCACTGACATTAAATCAGCAAGGTCATGTAGTCACATGACCTAATTTAATCATGATGCTTGCCTTAAGCAGTGCTGTATCCACTGGATACACTGTAACACTGTATCCTTATTAACATTAAGAGAAACAAAAAAGAAATATAGATCAACTTATAACAAAAAATAACTATTAAAATAGTCTTTTAGTCTGTAAAGATATAAAGTGCATCAATCCACCGTAGTCACAGTAAAACAGCGCTGCATCAGCATCGTCATATTTCCTTGTCTTAACTTTCTGCTGACTTTCGTTTGTCTCATTATCTCCATCTTTCTTCTCATCCCTGTTAAATATTTTTCCCTGGTGTCTCTTGAGGGTTTGATCACTTCATATCTCCTGCTCTGTGCTGTTTGCGCACAACATCCGTGCAAAAAAAACCTGACACAACAAAGCTAATACTCCCTGAACACACTGTGACAATGAGAGCGCCACTGCCCCCTACTGGAGTATATGTGCAATTACACTTTATTCTAGTACAGTAAAGAAAAGCTGGTTCTTTATGATCACACACACACACACCCCTCCCCCCCATGGGGTCACACCCCACTATTTGAGAAGGACGGCCTTAAAGGGACATTAGCATTTTTTAAATTCATTTTATTTATCAATATAATCTACTGTGGATTATTACTCACTTAAATGTTTTTTTAAAGATTTCTTGCTGTTGGAAATCAAAGAGTCACAGTGTCCCTGGATTTGAAAGTCATTTAAACATCCCGACACACATGCTGCCGCCGGCTGAAATCACTGATTTGGGATTTGACATCAACGGCTGAATCTGTGATTGTGTAATCCGCCGTCACGTCAGGCGGTCAGCTCAGACGCTGTTCAAGAAGAGTTCAGTGTAGCTAAATAGAGTTTATTATCTTAAGCACAATTTACAGTCTTGGAGTTGAATTTCACACAATGTTCGGTTTTCTTATAAAGAGAAAAAGAAAGTAAATCCTTTCATATTAAGATCAGGAACTTGAGCTGGATTGCTGACGGGTGTCCCTCTAGGTCACGGTTAAAGACTTGTGTTGTTTGGATGCAGGATGTTCGGTAGATGAGACGCTTAAGCGTTTTTCTGGGGAAATCAACAAGGTTCAAGGGAAAAAAGAATTTTATAACAAGGCAGAAACATAAAACACACACAGTCCACCTGGAAAAATATAATTCTGTGCAAAAAAGAAAAAAGAAAAGATCAGAGATTCATAGACATTTATACTCTCGGACATCTCGCTTGTGCTTGTTGCTTGACTTCGGATATGAGGACGGACAGCTGGAACACAGAAGTACTTTCACGTTAAGAAGAAACAAAACAGTGATGAAGGAGCTTGTAGGTGCAGAAGTGCCAGACAGCAGCTTCAGAGGAGTTAAAAAACCGGCTGAGGGATGCAGCACAGGGAATAACAATTCACAGAGCATCCATACATTAAAAGAAGTGCTGCAGTATTCCAGCTTCACCAAATTTGGTCTGCTCCATTAGCTGTACGATCGGTCCCTGCCCGGATAGTTTCAGCGCAGCGGCAGAGCTGCAGGGTTTCTGTTTTTTTTCTCTCATCAGTGAGGGGAGCTGAGCAGCTGAAGCAGCAAAGACTGCTGGGAGGATTAAACATCAGCGCATCAGAAGCTGCTGATCCGATAGCCAGGAACAAAGTCGCAGACTTCTTTCTTTCGGCGTTGTCTTCGGTGTGTCGGGCGATGACATTTGCCCGTCCTCCAGGTCGGTCTCGGGTCCAGACTCCACCATCAGAGGCTGCCCTCGGTTCTTAATCTCCCTCTGGTACCTCGCCATCAGAGAGGCGTAAACGCAGCCGTAAGTCGCCGCGACGACCATCATGATGCACACGGTCCCGCAAACCACGCCCGCGACTATCTGTGTGCCGTGCGCCCGGCGGACGCTGACGGGCCTGTAATGCTGGCGAGCGCATTCGTCCGTGCCGCCGACCCTGCCGAGCGGGCAGGGAGGTCGGGTGGCCGGGTCCGGGGCGCCCTCCTTGGTTGGGCTCTGCAGGCAGTAGTCGAACATCTCTGCCGGGACACTGCGGATGTCCCTGCCCTTCAGGTCCCTCGGGAGGCTGCACTGCATCACATCTACCTGGCCATCTATCAAACAGACGTGGAGGGAAAACAAAAGGACAGGGACGGGAAAAAGACAGGTCAAAAAACAGAAAAAGATCAGGAGAGACAGAGAAAGTCTGAAAGAGAGGAAGGTTATTTTCTTAGTAGGGCCGGGCAACGATTAAAAATTTAAATTGCGATTAATTGCATGATTTCCCTGATTAATCACGATAAATCGCATTGTATACGCAAAATCAAATAATGAATTCAAAAGTAGTGTAAAGGTCACTTTTATTTAAATGTTCTGCTGCCATATGAACTAAAGTGCCATAACATTTGTTGTTCAAACACTTTTAACATCAGCACTTGTCAGTAACACATATTTAGTGTAAATCTCATCTTAAAAAATGTAAAATAAAGTAAAGCTTATTGCCACTGCCAGGGCATTAATGTCATCCTGTTTTTTCTGAAAAATAAAAAAAAGTCTACCAACAAAATCCTGAGCCACAATCAGAACATTAAAACAGGTAATTTCTGAGGTAACGGCAGAAACTTTTAACGGGAGAGTTCAACTTTGCAGTTTCCTCCTCTCTAACTCTAAAAATAAAAAATGTCCATGTCAAAGTTCTGTTCCTTTATCAATTCGTAATTATCTGTGTATCATTTGTTTTTTTTTTCATTTTCAATTGTCAGTCAAAAAGTTAAAAAGTGACTTTTTATTTTTTTTGTCTTTTTTTTAATCTAACACAAAAAACAAAAAAGATGATTGTTTTTTTTTTTATATTTCAATTTTAGCAAACAGGCCGCGGGACTAAATTTGTTTTTAATATTTTATTGTCTGGTTTACGTAACCCAGAAATGGCTTTGTTTTATAATCAGGGAACAGACTTTCTGTTGTCATTACACATCTGTGCCACTAGATGGAGCCGCACTGAAGTAACCAGCTAGAGAACAGCAGGACAGTGAACACATGGGGCAGATCTGATGGAACATGGAGGAATGACGCGATCGTCTGGAACAAAGGGGTTTAATAGTTTTTTTTTCAGACAGAATTGTTAATATTGCTACCTGAGTTGCTACCTGAACTGTAAAGTTCACTGATTTTTACCGTTCTCCATGTCTGTTTTAGTTTTACCTTATGTTTACCTGCTAATTGTTTTCTGGTTCCGCAGCTAGGAATTTGCCGATCGTGCTAGTAAAAGTGGCATATTATGCTAGTGGCAGTGCTCGTTTTTTGCCCAAATTATGCTCGCTTTTCAAAAATTATGCTACTTTTTTAAAAGGCATTACAAAAGATCATTGTGCCTCTGACACTCAGGTGCTGATCAGGGAACTGATTATTACGATCTTGCAAGGGACATTTTTCACAGTAACATTACTTGTCCCCCTCCTCTTGTATTTTCCAGTGGTGGATTCGAGGCGTCTATCCCAGTTGTGCAGGCTTTGGTCTCTGTTCTCGCTTCCCTGTAAACTATCTGGATGTAAGTTCACTGCACTTGACTCGTTTGGCGTGGCGGCCGCCATTTTGAAACGAGCACTGGGAGAGACTAAGGAGTCTGGGACCGAGACACAGACTTCCGGTTCCGTTTCATCGAATTCCCGCGGTATCTCAACACAACTAAAAAGCAATCGCAAAATAGGAGTGGAACCAACTGTTAATAGTAATCTATCGTTTTTAGTAGCTGAGATCTTCGTTTTCTTGAATTATTCTAAAATTGTGCTATTAAGACAAGAAAATATACGGATTATGCTAGCAGTGCTACTTTTGGAAAAAGGGCAAAAATTATGCTCAATTAGGCTTGGGCGGTATCCAAATTTTGATACCGTCAAACTTCCCTCACATTTTACCGGGGTATACAGTGTTCCCGCGACTATTAAGGCGAACACACACCGCTGGCGGACGCCGCGCGTCAAAACAGCCGTCCCCATTATGTACCCCAGGTGCGCCGCCGCGGGGCTTTACGCCGCTGTCCTATTCCCAGCGTTGACGCACCTGAAAAAAAAAGGCGAGTTTACCTCAAAACAGCAGTTCAGTGCTTCAATATAAAGTTGACTACAGTTGTTATTTATTTGTGTATTTCTTGCTTTTCACTGTAGTTTTAACTGTTCCTTCTCTGCTCCAGCTCCTCTCTCTGCCTGCAGCTGCCTTTATAGTAAAGTGTCTGATGCTGCACGTTTCACTTCCTATAAATTCTTCAACATAAAAGTTCAACATTATTAATTTAATTTAAAGCTTTTATTATGAAGCAGCAAACTCAGGAAGTGTTGTTTTCATCGTCAGTACCTTAACAGGACGAGTCAAACCGAGATCAGCTGCGAGCGAACATGAATAAACGGTAAAATAACGCAGAACACACAGTGATACAGGAGAGAAACTAAACTTTAAACCACAGAAATCATTCATTGCATTTTTTTTATTACGGTATTGAAACTGATACCGCTGCTATTTTTAAATACCGGAAGTATACGGTATTACCGTAATACCGCCCAAGCCTATGCTCAATTCCTCAGATTATGCCAAAAATTATGCTAGCACAATCGGCAAGAGCCTATCCGCAGCAGCCAGTAACAGACTTTTCAAAACAAAAGCACGTGAGCAACATGCGTTAACGCGCGATAAAATAAATGTTGGCGTTAATAAATTAATGCGATAATAACGCTTTAACTTGCCCAGCCCTAATTCTTAGATGTCACTTATCCATCCCTCAGAGTGGAGATTAAGAGCTTTTGATTTTCTCTCGTATTGAGCCTTTGAAATGTGGAGCTGTTCTCACCCCTGTAGAGCAGCCACTCCATCCAATGCTTGAAGTCCCTCAGCCTGCAGTCGCACTCCCAGGGGTTTCCCACCAGCATCAGCTGCTGGAGCCCCACCAGCGGCTCGAACGTGCCTCTGTCCAGCGCCACCAGGCGGTTGGTGGCCAGCGACAGCCAGGTGAGTCCCTGGAGCCAGTCCAGTAAGCCCTTGGGCAGCCAGGTGAGACCGTTGGCGGACAGGTCGAGGCTCCGCAGCCTCCACAGCCCCTTGAAGACGTCCCTGCTCAAACCAACGCTCCCCTGATTTCTACTCCAGTCCTGGACTGCTGCCGCGCTGCCGTTGAGGTCGGAGGCTTCCAGGTGTGTGCCGAGGTAGTTGGAGGAGAGGTTTAACCAGCGCAGGCTGCTCAGGCCGAGGAAAGCTCCAGGCGCGAAGCTGTAAAAGTGGTTCTGAGAGAGGTCCAGGAGCTCCAGGCCGCTGCGGTTGAATGCAGCGGTCGGGCCCAGGGAGGTGAGGTTGTTCTGGGAGAGGCGGAGAGCCAGGGAGTCGTGGCCCAGCCGGTCCAGGACGGCGGTCAGGGAGAGGAGGCCGACGCCTGAGCAGTCGGTTGTGTTACCGTAGCAGGTACAGAGACCCGGGCAGCCACGGGCCGAGCCCAGGAGTCCCAGCAGAACCAAAACCGAGCCGACGGAAGCCATGCAGACTGGAAAACACGAGGAACAAAACACATGTTTTAGAGTCCCAGGACAAACTGCTCCGTGTCTCCTGGTTGTTTGCTGAGCTCAACCAGGAGACCTTCGGACCTGTCAGCCAGAATAAAACCTGCAGCGGGAGGGACGTCACCTGTTGAAGCTCACCTGGAAGGTTCTTCCCATGCTGGTCACAGTTCCTCATGGCTGCAACATCAACTCCACTGCGAGTTTAGGCTGACATGCAGCTGCTGCTGCTCTGTGACACGTCACTCCAACATCCAGCTTTGGAGAACATTCTGGAGAGGAGGAAATTCAATTCAATTCAATTATATTTGTATAGCGTCTGTTACAATATCAGTTGTCTCCAGGTCTTTACAGAGACCCAGATCATGACCCCCGAGCAAATATTAACTAAGATTATAATATTGAATCCTAATCAAGGATTATGGCAGGTAAAAAAAACCTTTAAGCCAAACAGTGGCAAGAAAAAACTCCACTTTAAGAGGAAGAAACCTGGACCAGGACCTGGATCATATGGAGGGACCTTCCTGATGAAGACCAGCTGGATAAAGAAAGAAAAAGAGAGGAGAGACAGGACAGAGAGAGGATGGAGGACAGAGAGGATGGAGGACAGAGAGAGGACAGAGAGGACAGAGAGGATGGAGGACAGAGACAGAGAGAGGAGGAGAGAGGATGGAGGACAGAGAGATGGAGGACAGAGAGGAGGACAGAGAGGACAGAGATGGAGAGAGACAGAGAGAGAGGAGGACAGAGAGAGGATGGAGGACAGAGAGGAGGAGAGACAGAGAGAGGAGGACAGAGAGAGGAGGAGGACAGAGAGAGAGAGGATGGAGGACAGAGAGAGGAGGAGACTAATGACAACATAAACAGATGCAGGTAGCAGCACTGAGGTGAGATGGTCATAGGACTAGATCACCAGTCACCACGGCAACCGAACACATCTACGCCCACAGGTGGAGGTAAACGCTGGGATGTGACAGAGGAGGGAACTGCAGGTCAGCATGAAAATCAGGAAACATCGATGGAAGAGCATTGTCGCTTGAAGAAACGCAAAGTCATGAAGGGAAAGTGAATCAAGGCGGTGGATCCAGAACCAAAACTGGTTTTGAGGCTTGTCTTTTTTTTCGTCTTTTCGACGTATGTTTGAAACCTACATGATTTGGTTTTTCAAAAAAGCTTCCCGTATGATGACAGTCATCATTGTTCGGTAACCAGTTTTCCATTTACTGTAGTTTTATCCTTTTGCACTGACAAAGTGAAATAATGTCCTGAATACTGAACCAGAATATACCAGGGTATCGGTCTGGTTTCTACAGAACCGTGCAGAACTAAAGAACTGCTGACAGCAGGTTTATTTTCTTTCTCAGACCCAAAGAGAACAACTAGATGAGTGAGATTAGGTGGATAGTTTTTACCTCTCCGGTCTTAAAGCCTCAGTTTGTCGACTCATTTAAAGTGTTCTCAGTCTTTCTCTGAATAAACGCAGAGCTCTGAATAATAAAATCGACATGAGAGCAGTTGTTGCCAAAGATTCTCTTTTTAACGCCCACCTTTGATTCAGACGTGCTGTAAACGCAGTGCAGTCCTTCGGCAGCGTTTAATGCGTAAAATCAAACTTTCATGTGTCATGTTGGCACAAAGACGTCCTTGTTAAAGTTACGCTAAACTCACATCTGCTTGTAGAAGGTTTCTGTTTCCAACATTGTGTGATTTAATTTCATATTCGTACCATCTCGGGATGGATATTTGTTTTTCTAATACTAATAATCGATCGATTGATGAGTCAAAGGATTAGGCAGTCTGCCTCTAATATTATCACTGACTGAAAATGAATAAAATAAATAAATGCTCTTTTAAACTATGGTGAAATAGGAAAACTGTGTAATCATATTTTTGAATATAACATGGAGAGAAAGACTGGACGTCCTTCACTGTCTGTATCTGCGAAAGAAAGAAGCTAATAGGTTAGTAAAAAGAAAAATAATAACAGAAATTAGCTTTAAATATTTCAGATGAGCCTTTATGATAAAAAAAAAAGACATAGTTGCTTCATTTTCATGTAATAATTTAAGGTACGGGATTAACAGTAGGCCTCATTTAAACATTCAAAATGTAAAGCTTGTTCTGTAAATGGAGGCTGGCAGGTCATCATGTGATTGTCGAGGAACTTAAGTTGCTTTTTTATGATGAACCCATGAATGTTCACCTCAGATCTCCATCATATCAGAGTCATATCATTCTGTCTGGGACTCCGTTATAGTAGAGACTCGGTCCTGTTAGAGAGTCCTGGTTCAGCTGTTTGTAGGTTTAGGATGTCAGATTTTACCGTCTTTTCTGGACCAGAAGTTAAGAGTAAACCATAAAGACTGAGAGAACACAGATATGAGACAAAAAAGAAAAATCTCTACTGTAGAATTTAAAGTGAAGATGATCAATGACGGAGGGACGAGTCCACAGATGGAGGGACGAGTCCACAGATGGAGGAACGAGTCCACAGATGGAAGGAACGAGTCCACAGATGGAGGAACGAGTCCACAGGTGGAGGAACGAGTCCACAGATGGAAGCAACGAGTCCACAGATGGAGGAACGAGTCCGCAGATGGAGGAACGAGTCCACAGATGGAGGAACGAGTCCACAGACGGAGGAACGAGTCCACAGATGAGTCCACAGATGAGGAACGAGTCCACAGACGGAGGAACAAGTCCACAGATGGAGGAACGAGTCCACAGATGGTGGAACGAGTCCACAGATAAAAGGAACGAGTCCACAGAAGGGAGGAACGGGTCCACAGACGGAGGAACGAGTCCACAGATGGAGGAACGAGTCCACAGATGGAGGAACGAGTCCACAGATGGAGGAACGAGTCCACAGATGGAAGGACGAGTCCACAGATGGAAGAAACGAGCCCACAGACGGAGGAACGAGTCCACAGATGGAGGAACGAGTCCATAGATGGAGGAACGAGTCCACAGATGGAAGGACGAGTCCACAGATGGAGGAACGAGTCCACAGACGGAGGAACGAGTCCACAGATGGAGGAACGAGTCCACAGATGGAGGAACGAGTCCACAGATGGAAGGACGAGTCCACAGATGGAGGAACGAGTCCACAGATGGAGGAACGAATCCCCAGATGGAGGAATGAGTCCGCAGATGGAGGAACGAACGAGTCCACAGATGGAGGAACGAGTCCACAGATGGAGGAACGAACCAGTCCACAGATGGAGGAACGAATGAGTCCACAGATGGAGGAACGAACGAGTCCACAGATGGAGGAACGAGTCCACAGATGGAGGAACGAACGAGTCCACAGATGGAGGAACGAACGAGTCCACAGATGGAGGAACGAACGAGTCCACAGATGGAAGGAACGAGTCTACAGATGGAGGAATGAGTCCACAGATGGAAGGAACGAGTCCACAGATGGAGGAACGAGTCCACAGATGGAAGGAACGAGTCTACAGATGGAAGGAACGAGTCTACAGATGGAGGAATGAGTCCACAGATGGAAGGAATGAGTCCACAGATGGAAGGAACGAGTCCACAGATGGAAGGAACGAGTCTACAGATGGAGGAACGAGTCCACAGACAGAGGAACGAGTCCACAGATGGAGGAACGAATGAGTCCACAGATGGAGGAACGAATGAGTCCACAGATGGAGGAACGAATGAGTCCACAGATGGAGGAACGAGTCCACAGATGGAAGGAACGAGTCTACAGATGGAGGAATGAGTCCACAGACGGAGGAACGAGTCCACAGATGGAGGAACGAACAAGCCCACAGATGGAGGAACAAACCCACAGATGGAAGGAACGAGTCTACAGATGGAAGCAACGAGTCCACAGATGGAGGAACGAGTCCACAGACAGAGGAACGAGTCCACAGATGGAGGAACGAATGAGTCCACAGATGGAGGAACAAATGAGTCCACAGATGGAGGAACGAGTCCACAGATGGAAGGAACGAGTCTACAGATGGAGGAATGAGTCCACAGATGGAGGAACAAATGAGTCCACAGATGGAGGAACGAGTCCACAGATGGAAGGAACGAGTCTACAGATGGAAGCAACGAGTCCACAGACGGAGGGACGAGTCCACAGATGGGTCCTGGAACAGCTGCTGCTTGAAGGGGCTCATCAATGGTCCAATTATCACCTGCTCTTATTGAGCGATGAGACTTTTCTTTCCTCTTTACGATTTTTGTTTCACTTTTTGTTTTTTTGTTTTTTCCAGATGCAATTTATACTCCGTGCGACTTATAGTCCAGAAAATATGGTATCTGTAAAATATCTGTAAAATATCATCTCTGAGGTTTTACAGCCCGTCCCTGTGGCTGAGCTGGGTTCCAGTGTTTCAAACATGAGCTAAAGATCTACCAATCAGACTATGCCCCTGTTTTTATTTTATTTTGGATTTTCTGCCGCTGAACATGTTGGACACCATTTGTCTAATTGTTGATCATGAGATTAAAACAGCGGCTTCAATCCCTAAACCGGACAGATGTTTGCACAGGAGTCTCGACCGGACGGCCCGTCAGGCGTTGTCGCAGAATCAGCAGCAGATTAATAAATAAGTGACTGTAACGGTCCACGTTGTGTTTCCGTTATCAGGAACCCAACAGCGACTCATGATCCACCGGAGCTAAATGGGACAGTTTAGAGACAGAAAAGGTCGCAGGCCGGTCCAGAACATCTTTTATCTATCAGTGGCTCAGCTGGACGTGAATCTTTCTGCATGGAGGTGGTAAACTCACTCTCTTAATTTCCCCCTTTTCTTAATATTTTTTTTAAATAACACATCACCTTTTTCTGCCACATTTCCATCTCATGAGTCCCGACTGCTCAGTAAATTCTCAGCTGCCTCGCCTCACGTTGATTTTAGCCTCCAGGCGTCTACGTGGAGGTTTTTAATGTACTGTGTGTCTTTCACGGAGCAGCTTCTTCTATTATCTCCATTTGGAGCTTGACTGGTCGGATTTTTTTCATGGAGGTCCAGTAATGTTCCCCGCTTCATTTGCGGTGCGCCGCTCCAGTTTTTCTGAGCTCTAACTTGGCATCCCTCTGGCTGCTTAATGGCCTCTGACAGGCGGACCCCCCCCCCCCCCCCCCCCCCCCCCACCCCCCCCCCCCCCCCCCCCCCCCCCCCCCCCCACCTCCACCACTCTCTTCCCTGTGGCTGCACTTTGCTTCATCCACATTGAGTCGGAGATGAGCAGCGGAACGGCAGAATAAAAGATAAGCACTCAAACGCAGGCCGCCTGGATGCTCCTCTTCTTTAAAAGCCTTAACTGCAGCACAGATGTTGACAGATGTTGGTTGAGAGATGCACTTCTCAGTGAGATCATTTCATCCAGTCGGTGTTGAAGTTTGGACCCTGCATCCCCCCTCATAGTCTAATCTGCATTTCCTCGTGGGCCCGTCTGCTGTATATGGAGCCCCGTTTGGGTCATAATTCAATGAATAAATGAGTCTATTATTATGAAATACAGGCTTTTTTATGAAATATTTCCCATTATTATGATAATGGTTTCGTTTTTCATAAGAATGAGCTTTTACATAATAATGGCTTCGTTTTTCATAAGAATGATTTGTGTGTCAATCACAGCAGAGAGGGCGGAGCCATTTATATGATTGGCTGCACTTTCATTCAGGCATAAGCAACAGAACAGTGAATATCGATAGTGGGCGAGAGGAGCAATGTATATACTCCAGGCCAGTAGGTGGCAGAATGCACCTCAGTTTACGGTTAAAAGTTGACATCGACTAAGAAACGTAGCGCGAAATGCAGGGAAAACTTGATTTTCCCTTTTCTGACTTACTACGAGAGGTAGCCAACAGGCTCGATGCGAGTCCCCCACCAACTAGTCGATATCAGAGCGTAGAATGGAGAAGGATCAGCCAATGAGCATGCAGGTCAACCACTGGTCCCGCCCAGTGGCAAAATGTCATTATTATTTAAAAGCTCATTCTTATGAAAAAGGAAGCAATTATGTAAAAATTCTTAAATAAAAAAAAAACCATTCTGAAATAAACGATTATGCATTAAACTAAGATTAAATAATAATAAAAATATATTTCATAATAATGACATTTTTTCATAATAATGGGAAATATTTCATAATAATAAATGCCTGTATTTCATAATAATAGATTCATTTATTCATTGAATTATGACCCAAACGGGGTTCCATAGCTGTAGAGCAAAGTTAATGTGGTGTAGAACCCAACTTCTTAATTAAGCTGTTAGTAATTAGATCAGGAGTATTTAACAGTGAGGGAAGCAGGAACGGATCATTTTCTCTCCTGATAATCAATATAATCATGAGTAGCACGTCAAGTTTCATTTCTTTTGACCAAACAAACTGTTAAAAGGTAGTTTGAAGAGGCCAACTTTGGCAGAATCTTCCTCTAAATTAAAATCTCATTTTCAAATGTACATCTGTGCCATCATGAAAGTGTCTCCAGCATCCACGCGCACAAACAAACCAAGAATGAAATGATCAAAACACTCACCACGTGCGCTGCGTTTTCAGCCTCCAGAAGAGAGAAAGAGGAGAGACGCGTTGTTCTTGTCTTTCATCTGCAGCGCTCTCAGAGGCAGCTGTTTTATGATTTAAAAAAAAAAAAAAAAAAAAACTTTACTCCGGATGCAGCAGACCTGCGGTCAGAGGAACAACCTGCCCTCTGCTGAAACTGAGAGCAGATTAATTCTGCGGCGGAGCCGTGAATCGATGCTGGAGGTGAGTTTTAGTCCTCATCTAACCCCGCCCATCTCCTCATCTAACCCCGCCCATCTCCTGGAACAAGGCTCTGACTGCTCTGACACCTAGACACCCACTGAGGAGAGGGAGGGAGGGAGGGAGGGACCATATAATGCTGCTGATAGTGTGTGTGTGTATGTGTGTGTGTGTGTGTCCTCACTTTGCTGGCGGATTTACTCAGATCTCACAACGTAGCAAGTACAGGAATGTGTGTGTGTGCGTGCGTGTGTGTGTGTGTGTGCTGAGTGAGTCCTGCGCATTAACGCGGTCTGACAGAAACAGTGACTGTAGTCTGTTTAAACTGCTGCAGCTGCAGGCTGAGCCCCTGAATAGACAGTTTAGAGTTTAAACCTGCGTTATCTCTGCGTTGAACCCCCGTACCAGGCAGTCACGTGACCTCTGAAACCCATTCCCGCTCGCTCTCCTCATCTGCGGCTGTGATTTAACCTGCAAACAAGGCTCAACAACGACCACTAGAGGTCTCTGTTCCTGCGTGTTTGCTCAGAGCTGATTCAAGTAAGTTTTAACAAACACCTGCATTAGTGCTGGTGTTTGACTAATAATTATGACCATTAATTTATATCACGGTATTTTTCAAACATAAATCGGTTTCACGGTGTATCACTGTATTTTCTTTTTGAAGGCACAGCTGGGTGTTAACCACATTTTCTAATCATTTAGAGAGGAATTGCTGTAGTAAATTGTCTCAGAATGACTTATTTTACTGTCACGAGGAGTGAATATTGTAGAAAAACATTCATATCTACTCTAGTATTAATACAGGTTTGCATGGCCTCACAAAATGATACTATTTACAAAGAGGTGGCACTTGTGATTCTGATTAAGTGAAGGAATCAGAATGATGATAGTTGTAGTTAAAATACAGAACCCTTTTATTTTTCATTGTGCAAACAACTTGAAAAAACATTTTGTAAAAAAAATCAACATTAACTACACAATGTAAACAACGTTCTCAAGATTTTTCAACAAATAAATAGTAAACAAAGTATGCAACTTGCAATATTCAAGTTTTGAAAAAAAAAAAAAAAAAAGCATTATCCTGTAGCAGCATATAAAGCAGCAGATTGCTGGTGTAGCCTCCCGCGGCTACAACTTTAGCTCGGCAACATTTGCAGATTATTGTAGTTTGTTGGACGTCGTCTTTTTAAATCCAAAGAACTTCCACACGACAGACACGGCTCCTCCTTTAGGAAGAAGTTCCTCAGTCTCATGTTGCCGTTCTGGAGCTTCCACTTCGGGACTTTCTCTGTTTGCAGCCATCACCGTTTAACCAGAAACTAGTAGCGTGTTGTGCCTCCAGTGCAACTGCAAAACAGTCCCCTGTCAAACAATGTTCTGCGGCACTTACGTTCCCAACGTTGTGTACGCTACAGTACATACTCACCGGTATTACGGTATATGAAAAATTCATATCATAAGAAAAATAAACACTGGTATTCGGTATGAACCGGTATACCGCCCACCACTAACCTGCACCATTTCTTTGAGTCAAGGAGAGGCACGTCTCAACCCTCACGCTAACTTTGTTAATATTTATCTTCATTTAGGCTCAAGTGTCTCATCACACTTGTACGACTACAGAACAGACTTCAATTATACAGGTTGGTAGATTATTTAATGTCCGAATGACGGATTTAATTTGACATCCTGCTCGTGTGGGTGTGACATCAGGCCTTTGGTGATGTTACTTTTAGCCTAATCATTATTTTGTGCTGTTTCTGTATGATTTCAGCGTCAGCCAGACTAAAATGAAATCATCCTGTCAGCTCTCTGTCACACAGCTTCATTATTAGATCAGATCAGATGTACTATATTCAAAAATCTCATCAGCTCATCAATGACACAAATATATATTTAAAAAAAAGATACAGTGATACATGATTGAAGTCACCTTATATCATTAAAGTGCATCTGGGTGTCACTGGGTGGGATGTGAATATTATTATTAAATGACTGAATTCTCCTGGTAGATGGTTTGGTCTTAATTCAACATCTGGACCTTAATTCAACATCTGGACAACACATCTGCTCCTGGAAAGGTCCATGTGCAGGACTCCTCCATCCCTGGTTCTCTAATGAAGCCAGTCCTCCTCCTTTCTTCTAGACACCAGCTTCATCATCTCTGTCTGAGCGTCTGAGGGTGAATCCAGGTGGATCCATGATGGAGGCTGAGATGTTTGATTCAACCAGGTTTCAGTAAAAAAGCTCCACTTCCTGACTCTTCACCAGTATCTCCAGCTCATCACTCTTGTTGGTCAGGGAGTTGACATTTCCCATGATGCCTGAGGGCAGTCATTTGTACCTTAATTTCCTGACCTTCACCTTTGCACCAGCACGGCAACCATGAAGACTGCTCTGAATCAGCTGGAACAGGATGAAATACTCCAGATTTGCTCTGTTTCAGTGAAAGAAGCTCTTCTCTTGAATAAACTCTTCCCTCCACAGTAATATCCATCAGTAGTTGATAAAAACTGACAAAAACACCAAAAAATGGTGCAAAAAGAATGTACGAGCTGCAGAGACGAGCTGCCGGCTTCAGCCAGAACATTCTGGAATAAGAAGGATTCAATAAATATCCTCAGTTATGGTCATTTCTTTGTTTTTTTTTTTTTTTGTTTGTTTTCTCGAGTGCAGAGAAAAGGTTCTTTTAGCGGACATGAGCACGACCCGTAAAGAAGCGACAAGCCATACAGCAATACAGATCATTGACTTTCCACCTTCCAACGACCACGGTGGACTGCTGCGATGCTGTGGGGTCAACATGACATAGATACAAAGATGCTACACATCCATCCCTTCACAGCTGGCGTGACGCAGGTCACGTGGAGGACAGATCTGTCTGCACAGAGACGATGGAAGGTTCTGGTCCGACGTGAGAGGAAGGACGAGATGGGGAAGACTGTCGACGTGCTGAACCTCACCAGAAATCCAAGGCTGCTTTCCCGTCACTTTCACAAGGAAAAGATCCTGATCTAATCTGCCTGGAATAACCGGAGAGAGCCACTGGAAAAGACCGGAAAGTCCCGGATGAGTGTGAGCGCTGCCCCCCACAGGTCGTGTTTGGTACTCAGGTTGGCTCTGCTGCCTTCACGTAGGTCAGGGGTGTCCACCTCCAGTCCTGGAGCGCCGCTGTCCTGCAGGTCTGAGATGTTTCCCTGCTTCACCCGATTTAAATAAACGGGTCGTTAACAGACCTGTTGTAGCGCGCTGCGGATCAGCGCGAGTTTGGAGAGATTAGCACTGAGTGGATCGCAAAATGTTGTGGTTTAGGTAGTTAGCTGAGATAGTCTGAGTCAGTTAGTTTAAAGACCAAAATGACTTAGTTCACTCTGTAATGTGATCTGTCTGGAACACATCGAGCGTGAAACTGCTGGCCAAGCTGCTGGCCACCTTTGCTCCTCCCTCGCTTTTGCATAGCTACGTGATTTACGCGGGTGCGTCATTAAATAAACTCTCCACAAGGGGGCGCTATCGGAACATGATTCAAGTCCAAACATTTCAGGAGAACTCGGATTTGAGTGATACCTCCAACCATCTGGTTACACGTTCGTTCGGCTACCCAACAGAGTACAGTGGTACCTCTACTTACGAAATTAATTGATTCTGGAAGTACTTTCGTAACCTGAAAATTTCATATGTAGAGACGTTTGTAAGTAGAGGTACCACGGTATCTGTATCGCTTTTTCTGGCTGGTTGATTTCTTAGACGTGGTCACCTAGCTCAGTGATTTCCATAGTGTGGGCCACGGCCCCCTGGTGGGGTGTCGTGGTACTGCAGGTGGGCCCTGAGTGCTCATTAAAATGAAACAAATGTGTTTTAAATCCTTGATTTTTTTAAAAATATTTTTTAATTACTGTAAAATCTTCATGACACAATTAAAAAAAAAAACATTTAGAAGTAATAAAACAAACCAGTTAAGTGTAATTCTACTGTCATCTTAACTTAATATGACAAGTTTTACCTATATTTGTCGACCCCTTACATTAACATCGGAACATAGCTTCTAGTCCTGAATGTTGGTCACAGTTGTGATTAAAGGTTTGAGTGGGCGGCATTTCAAATTGGGCCTTGGTATTCTGAAGTTCGGGAATGGCTGACCTAGCGGATAAAAGTCGCAACTTTCCGTGGTACCAGATAGCCTCTTTTGCACAGCCTAGAAGCTGGGCTTTTTCCTTCTAACCCCCCCCAGAAACCGCCACGCCTCCAGAACACATGGATGCACCTGACCAGGTGACTGTTGTGGGCTACAGGTGTCACCGTGGCATTGCTGTTGGTTCTCTTCTCTTCCCTCTGTCGATGCCATCGAGGACACGCCAGTCACTTCTGACCGCAGCTGTCTCAATTACAGGCTTTCTTTTACGACACAACGCCAGTTTTTGGAGCGTTGCTCGCCATCAGACACGCTGCCGTCAGTGAACGTAGGCTTTTCTGCCGCTGCACCTGTTTACCTGAGTACGCATGAAACAAGTGCACGTACCTGTCACAAAGACCAGAAAAATGTCTGGGTGACACGCGTGATGTTTGGGGCTAGGGTTAGGGTTAGGGTTTCTTCTTCCTTTCTGCTCAAACAAACAAACAAAACAACCTTAGTTAGATGGTAGAGTTGTATGGCCAGCTGATTAAATTTAACTGGTGAGTTTGCTTCACTTTAGGGACGTCCTGCATTTTGAAACGTGTGTTTAGTGCGATGGCATGGAGGCGTGGTGGCGTGGAGCCCTGCCACCCTGCGTTACCACACAGCAAAATCAGCATACTCAAATTAACACTCTCAGATTTGATTTCAACACTTTTGAAGTGTCTATATGGCTCCACACCACAAAGAGTTAATTTAACTCTTTTTGGAGAGTAAGTACCTTAACACTAACTTAGTGTTATTATTGACTCCTTTTGGAGTTAAAATTTAACAATTCTTAACACTAACTAGTGTTACTTTATCTCAACACTTTTATGTAGTGTTAGACATTAACTCTCTTTCGGGATTGTTGGTTAACTATACAAGTGTTACAGTCATTTTAACACTGTAAGGTGTAAAATTAGCTCTTCTGAATTACTAAAAAAAAAACTTAGAAAATAAGGTTTGCTAAAAATAATGCCATCAGGTTTAGTTGAAACTCATTTATTTCAAACATGCACCACAAATTAACATTTAAAACACTTTATCGGACACAATTCGTCATTAGTTAACTTAATGTTAACACTAACACAGGCCTTCTCACATAGTGGGGCGGGACCCCTTAGGGGAGCGCTGTGCGATGCCGGGGGGGGGGGGCGCGTGTGACCCCAGGGAAATTTTTTTTTTTTTTTTTTTTTGCCGTACTGGAACAAAGTGTAATTGCACACATACTCCAGTAGGTGGCAGTGGTGCTCTCATTGTCCCAGTGGGTTCAGGGAGTATTAGCTATATTGTGACGGGTTTTTTGCACGGACATGTGTGCACACAGCACAGAGCAGGAGATATGAAGAGACACCAGGGAAAAATATTTAACAGGGATGAAAACAAAGATGGAGAGAGAAGGAGATAATGAGACAACGAAAGTCACCAGAAAGTTAAGACAAGGATGTAGCGCTGCTTCATTGTGACTACGGTGGGATTGATGCACTTTAAATCTTTACAGACTAAAAAACTATTTTCATAAAGTTAATCTTTCTTATAAATTGATCTATATTTCTTTTTTTTTGTTTCCCTTAATGTTAATAAGGATATGCTGTTATGCAGAGGTGGACTTGTAATAATTTTATAGACAAATTATATTATTTATAGTCGGGGGAGGAGGGGCGGGCGCAAAATGTTTTCTTCTTCCTAGGGGGGGCGCAGCAGAAAATAATTGAGAAGCACTGCACACAACATAATGCGTACAGCCCACAACCGATTCTTATTCAGCGTTAGCTTGCTTTTACCATAGCAGATACAATCTTTACCATCAAATTACAAGTTTTAGCGAACTAAATGACGAACTAAAATCATCACTGCTTAGCGCGGCTAATGTGGCGACATAACTTTACCGTGAGCGTCTCGCCATTGAAGACAGACCAGGTGCCAGAGGGGTAATATAAATATCAAAACCTAACGCAAACATAAAGTTAGCTCATTTTACTTATCGAACAATGTCGACATAAAACCACGGTGAAACGCACAGCCTATAGCACAGCTGAACGCTCCTGTCGCTGTGTAGCACGGTGGGGGCGGGGTCTGATTTACACTTTAAGTGTCACATCCATCTTTGGAGTTGAGAGTTAAATAGTTCAGAGTTGATGTTACTACAATGACATTTACAGATTTGATCTGAAGACACTTTGTTTTGACTCCAACTATTTGTAAACTTAGAGTTCCATATAAGGGATTTGACTCTATTCAGAGTGGAATTAACTCTGCTTTTGCTTAGATTTCACCAACACCAGAAATATAACTCTTCTCAATCTGCTGTGCAGCAGATTCATCCTGCAGCCTGCAGGGAGCACGGGCGCCACCCGGCTCATCTGTGTTTACATCCTTTCATTAGCATCGGGACATGACGAAGGTGAAACCAGGGTCGACCCACCTGCTTCCTGACCAGTGCAGCGCTGCGTCTGCAGAGTCCATCTCATCCCGCATCCATCTCATCTCAACGCCGTGTGTCTGTGTTTTCTATTTTTAGCTATCGGGGTGCAGCTGTCCTTGGATTTGCTGGAAAAGAGGTTCTGGGCCATCGCCAAGCAGGTGACACACACACACACACACACACACACACATCAGCTGCTGTTATTTCTGGTTGCAAATCATTGACTTGCATTTATTCTCCACAAGCTGACGCTCATCTAAACACACTCACACAGAAACCTTTATTCACTGACCTCATCAGAATAACACTGACAACATCTCAGTTTCCTGTGTTTTTCCCACCAAAACTTTACACTTTACACATCCGTTTAGTGTCTCTGCACATCCAGCATACCTGCGATTAATGCAGGGAATGTAGAAGTTTGTTCATTCTGTGGATAAAATTAGAAACAAGCTGATCTTAAAGTGTACAAGGTTCAGTCCATATTAATGTTAAGCGTGTTGCATACATGCAAGTGTGTTGAAGAAGAGAGCAAAGACTGAATGATGCAGCTCGTCTTTGGTAAAAACCCCGGCTGACTTTGATAGTTACGGTAATTGCAACGACATTAACTTCTGGTACAGTTTTATCTTGTTAAATTTGAACATTCAAAGTCACAGTTTTCTTACCCACCATGCAACTTTTTATTGGCCTTAAATCATTATCCCCATTGGAGCCAGCAGCTGTGAGCACGTTAATGTTCAGCTGTGTTATTAAACTGATTCTCAAAATGTGTCCCGTGGGAATCTGGTGGTGACGATGTTATTCAGTGGAAAATCTGTGCATCCCAGAGCTCTGAGAGAGTCCATAAAACAAGCAAAAATATATAACCTGCAGTGATACAGACACGCAGGTGGAAGCTTTACGTTCACTGCCGTATCTGTATTTTTCACAGCTCAGGGAGTTTTCCATTTCACAAAGCGAGATAGCTTGACCCTGACGAAGAGGTTGAGCCCATTAACCCATTTCAGAAACCCAGGTACTCTGTGAACTGAGCCTGGAGAAGAGCAGGTTTAGTTTCATCTAGCCTGAGTTTATCTCCTCCTGCCCTTCAGAAAGCTGAAACCTGTTCAGTTTCATCACACAATCGATCACGTTTTACATTTTGTAGACAATGAGATCCTTTTATTGATTAAAGAGGCTGCACTGGTCTCTGTGTGTGTGGAAAGGATACTGAGGATCTGAATAGATGCTGTATTTTCTGGACTATAAGTCGTGGTTTTTTCAGTAGTTTGTCTGGTCCTGCTACTTATATGTCCTCCATGTCTCCATGACAACAGCAGGACATCGTCCAAACTCACAACAACTGATACCGAAAAACATAACAACAGTAAATCATAAAGAATGAGAAAACACAGATATGACACCAAGAAGTAAAAGCTCTAGCGCAGAATTTAAAGTGAAGATGATCAAATCTGCAGCTGAAAACAGTAACTGAGCAGATGGAGGAACGAGTCCACAGATGGAGGAACGAGTCCACAGATGGAGGAACGAGCCCACAGATGGAGGAACGAGTCCACAGATGGAGGAACGAGTCCACAGAGGGAGAGTCCCCAGATGGAGGAACGAGTCCACAGAAGGAGAAGAGGGAACGAGTCCACAGAAGACGGAGGAACGAGTCCACAGACGGAGAACGCCACAGATGAGGAACGAGTCCACAGATGGAGGAATCCACAGAGGACAGTCCACAGCTGGAGGAACGAGTCCACAGACGGAGGAACGAGTCCACAGATGGAGGAACGAGTCCACAGATGGAGGAACGAGCCCACAGATGGAGGAACGAGTCCACAGATGGAGGAACGAGTCCACAGAGGGAGAAAGTAGTCCCCAGGTGGAGGAACGAGTCCACAGATGGAGGAGCGAGTCCACAGACGGAGGAACGAGTCCACAGACGGAGGATCGAGTCCACAGACGGAGGAACGAGTCCACAGGAGGACGAGTCCACAGATGAGGAACGAGTCCACAGACGGAGGAACGAGTCCACAGACGGAGGAACGAGTCCACAGACGAGGAACGAGTCCACAGATGGAGGAACGAGTCCACAGATGGAGGAACGAGTCCACAGACGGAGAGGAACGAGTCCACAGATGGAGGAACGAGTCCACAGACGGAGGAACGAGTCCACAGATGGAGGAACGAGTCCACAGATGGAGGAACGAGTCCACAGACGGAGGAACGAGTCCACAGACGGAGGAACGAGTCCACAGATGGAGGAACGAGTCCACAGATGGAGGAACGAGTCCACAGAGGAGGAACGAGTCACAGGAGGAACGAGTCCACAGAGGAGGAACGAGTCCACAGACGGAGGAACGAGTCCACAGATGGAGGAACGAGTCCACAGACGGAGGAACGAGTCCACAGACGGAGGAACGAGTCCACAGAGGAACGAGTCCACAGATGGAGGAACGAGTCCACAGATGGAGGAACGAGTCCACAGATGGAGGAACGAGTCCACAGATGGAGGAACGTATCCACAGACGGAGGAACGAGTCCACAGACGGAGGATCGAGTCCACAGACGGAGGAACGAGTCCACAGACGGAGGAACGAGTCCACAGATGGAGGAACGAGTCCACAGCTGTATTGTTGCAGTAACTCAGAGTAGTCATACCCCAAATCTAAATCCCATATCTGAAACTGGGGATTTAGACACACGCGTTTCAACATCTAGTTGTAGTCTAACGCAGTACTAACAACCTGTAAATGATCAAAGTATTTTTCACCACTAAGTCGTCAGTTTTTCAAGGACAAAGAAGTTTAGTTGTTACTGTGACTGTCCAGTAATAATCCCCTGAATTCAGAGGTCAGTTATTATGTTGAGGGAACAGAAGCTCTTTAATTAAAGCATGAGGTCCTTTTACTGTTTTTAAGGAGATTAAAGTGAATCTGTGCAGAATGAGAATAATTTTCTCAAAGAAACCCGACAGTAGTGATGATGGATGTCACCTGGCGTGTTGGCAGTCAGGATGAATCTGTTGGGACGGCGCTCGTCCTAAAGCTGGAGCTGAGCGGGACCAGACAGCTCAGCTCTAATTACTTCTTCATCGTTGTTAAATGGGTGGTGATGGTGTCACGCTTCATTTGGCAAATCTTTGTCCCTTTGAGGATCGGCGGCGCCGTCACAGTCTACTGTAAGACACCTCTACTGTATTTCCTGCATGTCCCCTTTGAATCTCTCAAGTATTTCAGTGAGATTTTCATCTGAAATAAATGACCTAAAACTGACGACGGCTGAGCTGAGGTTCTTTAGTAATTAGATGTCCTGGAGTTCCCGCCACCGCCCTCAGGATAAACCATCTACACACCTTTATTCACCTCTGGAATGTCCTATTTTCTTATTCCTCTGATGGTTTTCTCGTCAGTAATAAACCTGGACTTGGATCTCGACCGGATGGCGCGTGAGAAAACCCACTTTGAGCATCTCCTGCCGGTCAGAGGAGCAGGACTCCTCCTGGACATGAGCAGGTGTCCTGCAGGTGGAGCAGATAGGTGTTAATGGGACGGGCTGAATGAGTGGATTTCTCAGACTACTACATCCCCTCTTCCTTCTTCGTGCCGCTGTTTGACAGTTTCTGAGGATTAAACTGCATTATTTATTTTGTTACAAAAACATTTCAGACTCAAATGAGTTCATGTGAGTTCATGTGGGTATGGCATAAGAGGTATAGCATAACTTTGATTATGAAGTTACTTAAATAATAGGTTTCAATACGTGAGCATTGATGATATTAAATCTCATCTTAGGCATGTAACCTGTGGAGTTCCACAAGGCTCAGTGTTGGGACCAAAGTTATTTATACTTTATATAAATGATATTTGTACAGTAAGTGATACATTAAAATATGTTGTGTTTGCAGTTGATACCAATTTATTTTGTTCTGGTGGGAACATAAAGGAGTTGTTAAAAACTGTAGAAATAGAATTGATGAAATTAACCAAATGGTTTGCTTTAAATAAACCAAACTAAAAGTCAAACTAAATTTATGTTGTTCTGTGGTAAACGGACTAACATTGAGCTAAAACTGAATTTAAACAATGTTGGAATTGAAAGAGTATATAAAACTAAGTTTTTGGGAGTAATAATAGATGATAAAGTTTGTTGGAAGCCTCACATAAAACATGTTAAACAGAAATTATCCAAGATTATGTCTATTCTTTACAAAACAAGAGATTTAGTGAATAAGAGATAAGATCCAATAATTAAACTGCAGAAAAGGGCTATTAGGATAATAAATGGAGTTGGATACCGTGATTTTACAAATCAGCTTTTTAATAAGATCACACATTACAATGTTTGGACATTGTATATTCAAAAACATTAGAAATTATGTTTCGAGTGGTAATTAAGACAATTCCCGTTTGTATTCAAAAAATGTTTAAGCTAAGGCAGGTGGTTTATAATTTAAAGGGGTTGTTAATGTTTGAAACTCACAGTCAGAACTAATCTAAAGTACAGATGTGCGTCAGTTTTGGGTGTAAAATGATGGAATGGATTGAACAATCAAATAAAAATGTGTAATTCTATGTTAGTCTTCAAGAAGACTTTAAAATCTAATAATTCAATTCAATTCAATTTTATTTATATAGCGTCTGTTACAATGACAATTGTCTCTAGGCGCTTTACAGAGACCCAGAGCATGACCCCCGAGCAAATATCATCAACTAAGATTATATAATTAAATCCATCAATGATAATGGCAGGTAAAAAAACTCCCACGTAGGGAGAAAAAAAACCTTTATACCAAACAGTGGCAAGGAAAAACTCCACTTTAAGAGGAAGAAACCTTGAGCAGGACCTGGCTCATATGGGGGGACCTTCCTGCCGAAGGCCAGCCGGGTAGAGAAAGAAAAAGAGGGGAGACAGGACAGAGAGAGGATGTAGGACAGAGAGAAGATGGAGGACAGAAAGAGGATGTAGGACAGAGAGAGGAGAGCACAGAAAAAGTAAAAATAAAAATAAAGAAGTAGTGGAATTGTTGTAGGGTGAATGCAAGCGGGCTATGGAGGGCCCTTGGGCGTGTGGTCAGCGTAATGAGCCATGATAGGCTCTTGAGTATCAGTAATGTGCGGGTGGGGTGTAGGTGAGGTGTGTGAGAGAAGGGGGAGGAGGGGGTTTGGGTTTAAGAAAAGAGAAGGGTAGGATTTCAAGCAAAAGGATGCAATATATAAACATAAACAGATGGAGGCAGCAGCACTGGGATGAGATGGCCAGAGGACCAGGTCGCCGATCACCACGCCAGTCGGTACCCAAACACAAGTGGAGGTGAACCCCGGGATGGACAGTGGATGGAACTGCAAGTCAGCATGAAACCCAGGAAACTCTGGCCTGCAAATACACAAAGAGAAAAGGGGGCAGAAACAGCACAACAAACACAGGAAAGCAAAGAAAATGGAGCACAGTTTCAGTAACAGAGTGCTCCCAAATAATTATAAATGAGCTGGAGGAGGAGGAAGGGAGGAAGAAAGGGAAGAAAAAGGAGAAGAGCAGTGGAGACACCACTCAGCAGATCATGCTGGTGTCTCCCTGTAGCGTAGGCCTATAGCAGCATAACTATGACGAAGCTGTGATTAAGACGAGCTACTCTAGTCTTACTACTACAACTATAGTTATAACTATTAGCCCCTACACACTATAGTTAAGACTAATTGTAGGCTTTACTGAACAGAAATGTTTTCAATTTAGTTTTAAAGATGGAGATAGTATCAGCCTCCTTAACCCAAACTGGTAGCTGGTTCCATAAAAAAGGTGCCTGGTAGCAGAAGGCCCGTCCTCCAAACCTACTTTTAGATATTCTAGGAACAACGAGTAATCCTGCACTCTGAGAGCGGAGAGCTCTAATAGGAGCATAACGAGCTATCAAGTCTTGTAAATAGCGCGGAGCTAGGCCATTAAGGGCCTTATATGCGAGAAGCAGAATTTTAAACTCAATTCTAAATTTCACGGGAAGCCAATGGAGGGAGGCTAACACGGGAGAGATGTGATCTCGCTTGCGGATTCCTGTCAGCACCCTCGCTGCTGCGTTCTGGATCAATTGAAGGCTATTTAGCGAGCTTTTCGGACATCCTGCTAACAGCGCATTACAGTAATCCAGTCTAGAGCTAACAAATATCAAAAGTTATCATGAAATTTGATGATTTGAATTCATTTTAATGATTTGAATTCACTTTTTTTTGTTTAAGTCATCATGTGTAGTAGTAATGATGTACTAGTACTGATGTTTTATTCTGAATTATTCAGTTAATCCTCTGATGGTATAGGATGGCAAAAATAAGCCTTGGGGCTTCAGCCTACTACTTTTTCAGTTGCTATCTGATAAATTCTTTTGTAAAAACATGATTTTATTTTTGTTTTTAACCAAAATAAGGCATTCATTCATTCATTCATTCATTCATTCATTCATGTTTTGGGGAGAAGCAGCTCTTATTGTTGAGCTGAAAACTGAAGCAATGTTTGTGTCATTGTCACGTCTTTGTTAATCTCTGTTTCACTTTTATCTCTCCAGCCCAGCGACACAGACGTAAGTAACCACTTCTGAGACGTGTTTCATTCATAATCTCAGTCTTCAGAGCGTGTCATTGACATGAGCGTCCCTCTGCTTGTCTCTCAGTGCTCAAACATTGAAGGCGTCTGTCCTCTCAGCTGTGAGAGTCCTGTAAGTAAACCTGTAAATCTGTCGCCATCAAAGCTCATCACTTTCATGTTGGAAACCCCTGACGCGTTCGCCCCTCCCCCGCTTCTCTTTTCAGGATCTCAACTGTTTCTTGATCGACAACAATGGATTCATCATGCTGTCCAAAGAGAGGAACGAGGTAAGATCCTCCCACCACCACAGCTTTAAACGGCTCTGTATTGATTATGAGATTATGGTAAAATATTTGATTAGAGGTCAACGTCACCCCCGTGTTCAGTGATATGCAGAAACTGAACCAACGAGTCAATGAGCCTTGATAGTGTCAGCTGTTTTGATAAGAGCGCTGGTCGTGATTTTCAGTCTATGATCGGACCAAAGGGAGGTTTGACTGAGTCTCTTTCTTTTTGGATAAGAGATTGTAATTAAGTTCTTTCAGTCAAAGCAGATTAAGAAGCATGCAAGTGTCTGCAGCTTTTATGGCTAGTGATTTGGGCCAACAAACCGTACCGTACCGTTTTCTTCCGCTTATCCGAGGTCGGGTCGCGGGGGCATCAGCCGGAGTAAGGAGGCCCAGACCCCCCTTTCCCCGGCCACTTCTTCCAGCTCCTCTGGGGGGATCCCGAGGCGTTCCCAGGCCAGCCGCGAGACATAGTCCCTCCAGTGTGTCCTGTCCTGGGTCTTCCCCGGGGTCTCCTCCCAGTTGGACCGTGCCCGGAACACCTCACCAGGGAGGCGTCCAGGAGGCGTCCTAACCAGATGAGCCACCTCATCTGGCTCCTCTCGATGCGGAGGAGCAGCGGTTCTACTCTGAGCCCCTCCCGGATGACCGAGCTTCTCACCCTATCTCTAAGGGAGAGCCCGGCCACCCTGCGAAGGAAGCTCATTTCAGCCGCTTGTATCCGCGAATCTTGTTCTTTCGGTCACTACCCAAAGCTCATGACCATAGGTGAGGGTGGGAACGTAGATCGACCGGTAAATCGAGAGCTTCGCCTTCCGACTCAGCTCTCTTCTTCACCACAACAGACCGGCGCAGCACCCGCATCACTGCAGATGCCGCACCGATCCGTCTGTCGATCTCCCGCTCCATCCTTCCCTCACTTCGTGAACAAGATCCCGAGATACTTAAACTCCTCCACTTGGGGAAGGACCTCATCCCCAACCCGGAGAGGGCACTCCACCCTTTTCCGGCTGAGGACCATGGTCTCGGATTTGGAGGTGCTGATTCTCATCCCAGCCGCTTCACAACCGGCTGCGAATCGCTCCAGCGAGAGCTTGTAGATCACGGCTCGATGAAGCCAACAGAACCACATCATCTGCAAATACCAGAGACCCAATCCTGAGGCCACCGAACCGGATCCCCTCGACACCTCGACTGCGCCTAGAAATTCTGTCCATAAAAGTAATGAACAGAATCGGTGACAAAGGGCAGCCTTGGCGGAGTCCAACCCTCACCGGAAACTAATCCGACTTACTGCTGGCAATGCGGACCAAACTCTGGCACCGGTCGTACAGGGACCAGTTTGGGCGTGAACGAGTTCATTGGGGCAGTTGTGAACGACGCTCTTTCAAAGTTCGCGCACAGTCAAAACCATTCCAGGTTTCCAGCGAACCCCATTTAAAATCCACCACAAATGAGCCTGATATGTATCTGAGGAAATCAATCAAACATGGCAACACGGCTGTCGCTGCTTGTCACGCTAACAATTACGTCATCAAACGTTTAAAACGAATCATGAAGGAAGATGAAAGCTGCAGTTACCCAGAGCTGGAGGAGACCCCGACTGCTGGGGGGGATTGAAATATTGAAACGGGGGGAAGGACCTGTTTTTGTCTTATAATAAAGACCATTTGGCAGCAAGTTTTTCTTCATATTTTTAATCTACTGTAGAGCAGTGATTCTCAAAGTGTGGGCCGCGGCCCCCTGGTGGGCCGTCGTGGGACTGCAGGTGGGCCGTGAAAGGTCATTAAAATTAAACAAATGTGTTTTAAATCCTCGATCTTTTTTAAATATGTTTTTAATTTCTGTAAAATATTC